>WKFP01015271.1:419338-433015 GCA_011057875.1 Pterocles orientalis | reverse complement strand
CAGCTCCGACCCCCGCCCCGCCACAGCCATTCCGGCCGCACCGAGCCGGCAACCCCCCGCCCGCCATCCTCCGCACCCCGCGGAGCCCGTGCGCGCACCTTCCGTGGAGGCGGTGGAGCTCCCGAGGCCCCCGCGCCCCGTTTCATCCGCGCCCGGTTGGGTTTTATTCCCGATGAAAAATGGATGAGGCCATTTGGCGGCGGTTCAGGGGCTAATGGGGCAGCAGCAGTGCGGGATGGGGAGCTGGGCCAGGGTCACCCTCTGCGCAGGGGTGGTGTGGGGACCAGCAGCCCCACAGCCTACACTGGCCTCTCCCAGCAGGGTCACCAACAGGGTGTCCCTGCCACCTGAGTGTCATGCTAAATGGGCCCCAAAACTTAGCACTGAGCTGATACGTACCTTCTTGAGTGGGAACAGGATTCCTGACTAGGGATAATCTGTACTTGAGGATATGGGTAAGAGTGGTACCCAAGGATGAGGGGATGAGGGGTACCCAAGGGTGTGGGGATGAACCTGAGGATGCAGGGATGAGCAGTACCCGAGGACATAGAAGTGACTGGTACCCAGGGGCGTGGGGATGAGCTGTCCCCAAGAACATGAGGATAGGTGATACCTGAGCCCTGAGTGACCCGTGGGAGGGGAAATGCAAGGTGCAGAGCCTACCACAGATTTTGCCACTTAAAAAGGACAACAGCAGTATCAGAACAGGCTGGCTCCTTGGCACCTGTGCAAGGCACAGATGAGAGCGAACACTTTGTTCTTCCTTTCTGTTGGTTTTCATTCCTACCATGAAGGTTTTACAGCTTTTCATTGGTTGGCAAAGCCAGGGGGTCCCAGTGTCATCCGGCAGAGACCATCTCTCACACTCCTGGGCACTCAATCCATCACTTTATTCAACCCGCATAACTATAGACCCTCAGCCTCGTTTGCTGATTACCCTCAGCTCAACTGCAAAACTCTTCAGGCAACTGGGAGGGGAGAGGAAGGTCTAATCTGGTCATGGAAAAACTTACTAATATGAAACATGGCAAGAAATGACCAGTCCTTTTCTGCTTGGTTTCCTTTTAGGTGGTGATGCCAGATCTGATATGCAGCAGCTAACCCACCTACATGACCGTCACGTGTAATGCATTCGTTTCCTTTGTCCTGTTTACTCAACCTGCAATGATTTTGTTGTTGATATCTGTAAATGATACTCCTTCTGTCATCCCTACCATTGGGTAATTCATGCCTGTCGTCTCTACTCTAGATTTTGTGGTGCTCAGGAACAAAGATGGGAGGAAAAGGTTCTCAGCAGTGATACAGCACTGGGCAGAGTTTGTATAAAAATAACCTGGAGGAAAGGAGGGGGTCAGTGATGCTGGGCTTCCAGCAAATGATGAGAAAATGCGTTTTCTGTCTGTATCTTCAGGGACCTGTTTTGCATATGGTTGCCCACTTTAAGGGCACTTCCCCCTGCAGAACAGTGCTGGAGCTGGGAACTGGGGGGAAGGTGGGCTTCAGGCAGGGAGCCAAGGCAGGGGGTGGCAGCGGGGGGCACAGCCCCGGCCCTGCTGCTTTGGGACAAACCTGCCCAGGCTCTGACACTCTGCACAAGGGGTTGGCCGCAGGGAACCTGGCCCTGTGCACCAGGGACGTGTCCCAGTTCGCAGATGCTAAGTAGCAGCAGAAGCTCCTGGCCATGCCTGTGGCTGCATTTATTCAGACTCTGGATCATAATGGATGTGAATTTTTTAAGGCAAATGTGGTGGTTTAGCAGGGCTCCCGGCAAAGCTGCCTACCCATTAATACAGTGCTGCAACTTAACAACACTTCTGATAAGCTGTAACTCCGCAATCAGAGTACTATGAAATATTAAAGCCTGTTGATAGCTCATTAAAGCCAAGGCTCTGGCTGGCCCTCCAGCGCGTGCCTCCAGGCTTTGGTGCTCAGCCTGGAGAAGGGGCTGAGGATCGGCTCAGTACCCTGACTGATGAGGAAAACCATGGCTGGAGGGAACAAGAAGAAATAAGAATTAAAATCCTGGGATGTGGCTATGTTCACTCCAACAGCCCCAGCTCCTGCAGCCCCACACCTGGCTTGGGAAAATAGATGGGATTAGGGGTAACAGTTTTAAGCTGAAAGAGGGGAGATTTCAGTGAGATATTGGTAAGAAATGTTTTCCTGTGAGGGTGGTGGCACAGGCTGCCCAGGGAAGCTGTGGATGCCCCATCCCTGGAGGTGTTCAAGGCCAGGCTGGATGCAACTGGCCTTTGAGCAACCTGGGCTAGGGGGAGGTGTCCCTGTCCACAGCAAGGGGGTGGAACTCGATGAACTTTAAGGTCCCTTCCAACCCAAACCATTCTGTGATTCTATGATTTTATGAAAATGCAGAAATCTCAGCTCCCAGGCGGTGGGGTCAGGGCCAGGTCCCCACTGGTTCGGTGGCTGCATGCGGATGCCTGCAGCCATCCTGGGGTGGCTATGGGGTAGATGCTGTATCCTCTGTGGGTTTGGGGGGATGTGGGGTGATGCATCAGTGGAGCTGGGTCAGCTACCAGGTGGGCTTTTGAAGATGTCCAGAGAGTGTCTTCTGCCTGGCAGGGGGGTGTGGTGGACAGGTGGGGGTCGGTTCAATCAGCAGTAACTGGTGTCACCCAGTCAGACCCTGGTGACCACACTTGGATGCAGACCTACAAACCAGGTGCCAGCCCAGTGGCACAGCACCTCTGCCCCACATCTGTCACCATCGCCATCCTCCTGCCACAGCCAGGATGCAGACACAAGCATTCATCCAGAGCTGGAAAGGGTCATGGCTGGGGGGAAACATCCCACTGACAACTGGGGAAGAGAGAAATGGTTTTCTGGGAAAATACCTGAAGGTGGGGAGCCAAAAATCCAGGACACATTGTCAAAGGTATTAGTTTCCCAGAAAAAAAAGGATGGCATAAGTTCGGTTGTGAGAACTACAGCATGAATTTTCTTTTATTAACATATATATATATATGGCTTTTTAAAAATTATTTAGTCAGTTATTCATCTATCTATTTATTTATTTAAATGCTAATGCAGAATATGAGCAAAGGGGAAGTGTTTCTCCCCATGCAGCCTGCCCAAACAGGGGTGAGGATGGGAAGATCTTGCCCATCCAAATGGCTCTCCTATTTCACATTTCCTTTTCCTCTTCCTCTTCCTCTGGATGCTCATCAGGACCTTTGTGGCATCCTGGGGTGGTCTGGGTCAATGGCCAGTGGTGTCCCCAGGCCTGCGAGGAGCGTGACAGAGCGCAGGGAGTCACTGAGCATGAATAAATCACCATTGGTGGCTGCATCGTGCCTCCCCCACCCCAAAATCTGCTCTTTTAACAAACTGTAAGAAACCCACCTTGAGGCTCCCCAGAGTCTTGGGCAAACTCTGAGGCTGCCGACCAGCTTCTGGGAAGGAGCTTTCCAAGTTGTTTTTCCCCAGTTTCACAGGGGATGTGCAGTGATCGATCCTGCAAATGACCCCTGCAGAAATCCATCGATCCCTTCGGAGCAGCCGATCATTAAATACCTGACTTCCAGATCTTTCAAATGGTGCCAAAGAGCTGACTTGGCAAAATAATTATTTGATAGTGTGTGTAATTGTCCCTGCGGCCATTAGTGTTTGTGTATCTCTGAACTTGCCTTCAGCAGAGCCTGCTACTTGAAATCCTCTTTACACAACGATACTTCACATCTGCATTTGCTTTTCTCTTATATATTTTACCCCAAATATGGGAAAACTAACCAGATAAAACATAGTGAAGCCAAGGTTTCTCTTTTTAGGCAAGACTCTGCAAGCCTCAGACATGGTGAGCACTATTTGGTAGCAGCAACAATCCCACAGGTTGATGGAGGGAAGCACAGTTTTGGATGACAATCTGGACTGTAGATAGAAACAAGCTCAGCCCTCGCAGCATCAATGGTATTATAGTATCTAGTAGATCCAAATATCATGATAGTTGAGGCTTTTTTTTGGAATTACGGAGCAAGCTGGGGCACTGCACATCGCACTTTGTTCTCTGTTACAGCCCTTCTGTGAATATTCCTCTCCCTGGTCCCTAAATCAGTCAATGTGGGGCTGGAAGGGTGGTGTTTCGGGGTGTTGGGGTGAGGCTGTAGCTGAGGGGAGGGTTTTCTTTCGGTCAGAGTAGGGGAAAAGCTCCCCTTGGATCGGCAGCTGGCAGTGGCACAGACCAAGGGCATCGTCACAATGGGCTGCCAAAGTAAAGAATAAGTAGTTCTGAACATTTTGGTAAAAATTTATAAATTTCTTAAGAAAGCCCATCGGCAGCGAGGCTGGAGTGCTGCTCAGGGAAAGCTTGCCGTTGGTGGAGTTAAATGCCCAGAGCTGAGATGTGTTGCTTCACATTGTTTGAGCACATCTGTGACTGCAGTAAGGCTGAAGAAACAAGATGACTCTGCATATGTAAAAAAAAAAAAATCAAACAAAAAAAACCCAAACCATTACCTCACAGCTCAGAAATCTCTACTGCCAGCAAATATTTGCTGTTCGACTATTAAAAAACAGAGAAAGTGAGAGAGAGAGGCTGAAACACTCCTGCATGACTCTGATTCCTTCTGTTAACAATTTTGGACACTCTCCAGAAATTAAATGTATTTTCTTTAAATAAATAAAGGGTGGAAATATTGCAGGGCAATGCTATCGATGTCAAGCGTGTTGTCAGGCTTCCCAGACTCCATGTCGCAGTTTTAACATATTCCATTTTGTTTATTTATCTATTTGTTCTATTTTATTCCTTCTACTAAAAATAAGTTCTCACCTTGCAATAATTCCTTGCAATTAGGACTTGAAACCTCTGTCTCTGTGGAAAGACTCCCCTTCATGCAGTGAGTTTGGCTGAGGCTTTTCAAGTTACAAATAATGAATATCTCTTGATATAATGCTCATATAATAAGGAGGATTTGCTCCAATTATTCTTTTTCTTCTGAATCAGATTATATTAATTTCTAAAAATGGTTCCAGGATTATAACCTTGGTTCAACACCATCCTTAAGCATATGTTTAATTTCAAGCCCCTTAATGGTAATAAAGCATAACAGAGGACAACAAATTTGTCGCAGTTGGAAGGATTGCTGCAGTGGTCTGGAATAACCAAAAAACTTCTTTTCTCTCTCTCTCTTTTTTTTTTTTTTTTTTTTTTTTTTTACAAGGGACAACATTTTTCCAAGCCATGGTCCTTGTTAGTCATGCCATTTCTCAAGAGGCTGCCATGATCCCAGTCAGGAATTTCTGAGATGATTTCATCTCACTGTTATTTACAACTTAGCCCCAAAGCTCAGCCTCTTCCTATTATTTGTGGTTAAATATAGCAACAGATTCTTTCCCATTCCTTTTGCTCTTGGAGCAGGTTTTTTTTTTTTCTGCCACCCACACATATCGCATGAGTCAGAAGGCACACGGAGGAGAGGTTCCCAGCTGCCTTCGTGCATCCTGAGCTCACCCCGAGCATCAGGAGGTGAAATAATGTCTGTCTGCTCACAACTGGGGCGCAGCCAGGGGTGAGGGGGGGTTCCTCCCCTCCATCAGCTCCCGCATCCTGTGCAGTCATCCTGCCCACATCCCAGCTGCCGTTCTGCCATCCCACGTGGGAATTCCAGGTGGACCCAATTTTCATGCATCCCACCCCCAGGGATCGGGGTCACTAAGAGCGGGGCAATGCCCCTGGTGCAGGGAGTGAGCACCCTCCTGCTGAAAACCCTCTCCCGTTCCCCTCTTGCTCTTCCCTTCTGTCTGAAGACACTTTATTTTTTACTAAACTAAACATTTCCCAAGCCAGTTTTGTCAGCACCAGCCAGAATTCCCTGCACAGAGGGTTTCTGCTGGGGGTAAATCATAAATCATCCCCAAACGATGCTCAGGCACCATCAGAGCAGCAGGTCAGTATCTTGTTAAAAAAAAAATTAAAAAAGGGAAAAAAAACTGCTAGCTGTTTTCCTGGGAGGGGGGTGATGGCCGTGCCAGGACAGACTGCGTACTCGGCCAGGGTGCAGGCAGAGAATCATCCTGCCCACGCTGCCTGCACCGAGGGATGCAGCCCTGTGTGTGTCTCTTGGGAAAAGCGTAAGAGGGAGGGATGAGGACACTGTGGCTGGGGGGTGGCCGTGCAAGGCGGCAGCCGCAGAGGGAGGACAAAGAGGCAGGGGAGGTTTGACCCTGCTATTTTTACCCGTGGCGTTTACATGACATAAATAACCGTGCCGGTGTTGGAGGCGGCTCAGCAAACAGGAAAAACCCCAGCGTGGGCTCCCTCACCCCAATCCGTTGATTGGACCTGGGGGGGTCCCGCAGCTGGCGGGTCCCTTTTTGGCAGCCCACAGACTGGTGGGTCTGGATGGAAAAGGGCAAATATTCTGTGCTGGGAAATGAGGTGCGTGGGTCCCGCCAAGCCAAAATAGCAGATTCACCGTGTCCTCCACAGCGCGAAGCCTGCCCCAGCTTTCTGCGCAGGCTGGGGTTAGAGGTCAGACACATCTGGGGAGCTGACATTTAAATGCTGAAAATCAAGATGAAAATATGGAAATGCATCACAGTTTTGCTGTTGAGAGAAGAAATCCCCCCACGCTGCGTACAGCCCAGGGAAGGGGCAGTGTGCGGGATGCAGAACTCGCAGGGATTTGGAGCTTCCAAGGCAGTTCAGACTCTTGGTGTGCCCAGCAGCCCACAAGCTGGAGCCCTGGTAGTGCTGGACCTGCTCCAGGCATCTCCAAGGGCTTCCTGGGCTTGGGTTGTGGTTTAAGAAAATACACACAGGTAAAGTCTTTGCATCCCAGGTTTCCCTGCTGAGAGTTTGGGGTGGAAAACTGGCTCGGGGGGCAGGCAGCAAGCATGCCCCTATGCTGTCTAATACCCAGGCAGCACGACAGTTTGGTTTTTTTTTCATAAATGGACACAGATGTATGGAACAAGATTTTCAGTGAGTAGCTGAGTTTAGCATGAAATGTGTTTGATGGTCTCGGCGCAGGCTGGAATTGCTCGAATTATTTTGGTGTGGAGGAAGGGGGTTTTTCTGGCCCCACTTTGGAGGTTTGATCCTCACTTGGCAAAGCCCCTCCTGGGCCGACAGCGTTTCAGCATTGAGACCTGAATTGTCATCTGCTCAGGTGACAGCGCATGGACAGCTCTTAATTCTGACCACACTTGCTGAAATACCAGTGGTTTAAAGTGGTTTTGACAATTAAGCAGCATCGATAATAAGCTGCTTTGATGTCAGAGGAGAACAGAGTACTCAGGAGTGCTGGGGTACCATTTGGGATATGGAGATTATTATGCATCACCCCCAAACAGTTTTTTCCAAGCAGGTGGAAAGCTGGAAGCGCACGGTTCATGTGCAGTGTGTGTCTGTCAGTGCAGGATTTCTTGCAAGTGAATATGACAAAAAAAGAGAGAGATTTAAAGTGAGACTCTGAGCCTAGAGCACCATCCTCCTGTGCTGTGCACTGCGTCTCAGCAAGTGCTTCACTGCAGAATTCTGAAGCCTCCTGCAACTTCTGTCAGCTCTTGGGGATCCGGGATGAGAACGTGACATGGAGCAGAATGGAGCCAATACAGTATATACCCAGTAAATACGGGTGGGACAACTACAAGACACAGGTGTTCCCCAATGTCTGTGAAGCAGGAGCTCCAGCAACGCAATTCTGGCCTTTTCCCCTCGGAGAAGGTGGCTGTTTGTCATTACTTCTCAAAGTGATGACACAACATCACCAGTGGTGATATATGTGCGATGCTCTCATTTACAGCTGCCAGAGAAAAGCCTGTCTGCAGAGAAGTGGGTGGAAATTAAAACCAGCGAACACCTCTATGTTATACAAAGACTTGTATGCAATTATGAAATCAGAAATAAAGCAGGATGCAGATGGAGGCGTTGGAATCCATCCCCTGGTGACGACGGTTGCATTTTCTGAGCTAAAATCCAGGAATATTTGTTGTGGCTGTGATGGGTCACCTCTCCTGGGGGTCCCTGGCTAGCATTCTGAGGGGAAACACTGATTTTCTGACCGCTGCCTCCTTGAACCATGCGGTGCCCCTTTATAAATACATTTTACTGAACAGGCTAATGCATATTTGAGGCTAGAACTCCCGTTTTTCTTCTTTCTGTTTTCATTTCCCCCCTGGGCTCAGCTGACCTGCCTTTCTGCCACGCTTCCGGAGGTTTTGTCTGTCCTTTCCGCCACATCCAGCAATTCCCTCTGGTTTCCTTCCTCTCCTTTCCCAGCTCAGAGTCCTCCTCTCTCCTAACTTGCTCTTTTACTGCAAAGAGAAGCCAGTCCCTGCGTTTTATTAAAAAAAACAAAAACAAAAACAAAAACAAAAACAAAAACAAAAACCTGACCTTCTCACACCAAAAGTAGCAAAAAAGATGGGCATTAGCATCTGGGTTTATTTCCAACTGGGAAGCAGCAGTTGGCATCTCCTGTACTGGGAGGTGATGCGGAGACCCAAGACCACGTCGACAGTGCTGGAGTGACAGCTTTTGGAGTCAGGTCATCAGGAATTGTGTTTTCTAACTTAAATGTTTTTAATTTTAAAAATATAAAGCTTCCTGAAGGTCCAGCTGCCAAAAAAGTGAGTGTGAGACTGATTTATCAAACGCTAGGGCATATAGAGGACTATGTATATATTTTCTGCACACTGTGCAAGATCTGGCCAGCGAATCTACTCCAATAGAAAAATTAAATGTTGGGAATTGAATAAAAACTGTATCTGCAAACCCCACATATTTCTGCTTTGTGATACAAAGTGTCTGGAGTGGCCTGGGTGATGCAGGAGGTGCTCAGAGGGCTTTTCAACGAGCCCATTCATACCGTCAGGATGCGATTAAACAGCTCCCCCCCCCCCCCCCAAAGTCAGGGGCAGCCGGGCACTGACTTCTCCATCAGGCTCTCTCCCCCGCAGAAAAACATTTAATAGTCGTTTGATATTCCCCCGACGAGGAGCGGTTGCCATCTGCAGGCGGCTTTGCCTTGGTGCTGGTGAGGATCGCACAAGATGCTGGGCTGGTTTCGGGGAAAGTTCCCAGTAACGGGGTTTGGGGGCCAGGGACACCGCCTCAGACTAGCTGCCCACCAACCGCAGCACCTCCTCTAATTAATCCTCTTACCTTAATGAGCAGGCAAGGAGGAAGGTCCCTCTTCCTCCTCCTCTTCATCAGCTTCCTCCCGTGTTTTTTGTATCTCTGCCCCCCGGCAGCAGACACCGGGGGCTGGCCAGCCCAGCCAGAGATGGAAAGAAGTTGGTGTAAGGGTCTGGAGCGTGATTGTCTGGGGATCCCGGGAGCACAATTAATTTCATTTCCTCTCTGTCACTAGCCTGGTAAAGGGAGGTGCAGCCCACGGTTTGGGGCAGGGGCTGGCTGCTTGGCTCCAGCCACGCTGGGCTGGCAGAGCCGCCGCAGGGAACGGCAGCACCACAGCATTGCTTCAAAGGTGGGTCCAAGGCCCCCCACCCATCTCCTGGGACACTCCCGGGCCTGATCCTGGCATGGGTGGGCTCCAGTCCCCTTCCTCACCCCTTACCAGCTGCAGTAACCTGTGAGCCTCTTGCCTATGGAAAGGCGACTGTAGGTGTCAGATAGGTCAATGGAATAGCAGCAAGCTACAGGAAAATATATAGGGGATGGTTTGACCTTGAATTGAGATGTGTTGCTGTAATACAGACCAATCCTGAGGAGGAAGCCATAGCAATCAGAAACTTATGGTATTAAAATTGATCCCTAAATTCCACTGCTAACAATAAGTAATGGTCCTGCAGCTGCACAAAAAAGCATGTTTAACGTGAGGATGGAGCAGGAGCTGGAGAGGAAAAATCTAATTTCATAATAATGGATAATGAGCTGGCCCGTGCTCAGGGGAGCTGGCGGTGGGGATCCAGGGTGAGCAGATTAGCAGGGGCACGAGAGGTGTGTGTGAATAAGGACAAGTGCCAGGCTTTGGAAGACTGACCAGATGCTGTCACTGCAATTTGAACATGGCTGGTTCCACACTTTAGCTAATTGCTGAGGGCTCACGTGCAGAGTATGTGACTTGTTTGTTATTTACATGAAAAGGTCTAGGTTTCCTGACAAAGGGGATGTAACTGTACAGTATAATGAACTGGCCTAAGCTGACAATTCCAGCCCATGTTTTAAGTTTGGCACAGGGTGCTCTCACGAATTCCTGTATGAATATGTGAATAGCTATTCTCTGAATGCATTCAAACAAATTCTCTCGCTTTGTATGCATTTGAATGACCCCATCCATGGCTGGGACACAGGCACCGTTGTACCAGGCTGGTGCAGGGCCAACCGAAACCAGCAAGTACCACTGGCCACTGATGGAGCTTTTCTTAAAAAATATGAGTCCATTGAGCACTGAAAATCCTGTAGCGTTGTGACTTAGTGTTTTTATGGCTGGCTTGGACAGAAAAATAGCTGAGACCACAATGTGGACTGTTCAGGTGTATCTACATCATCTTTCCTTTATGTCTCTTTCTTGCCTTCTGTAAGCATTCTGGCAAATACATTAATTGTTCAAATACTACCCCAAAATCAAATGTGTAGACTGTTCTAAACAATAATAATAACAACAACAATAATAGCGTAATTATCAACTTCTGTGCTGAAAAACCTGCTTCTGATTACCCTAGTGAAATCTGCTGGGGGAGAAAGAAGAGATGGTTCTTCTCATCTCCCTCCTTAGACAAACTGCCACCCTTCACATATTTGGTTCAAGTACTGTATTTCTGTGATTTGTCTCCATCTGTAAAACTGGATAGCTCTGAAGCCTCATGTGGAAGTGGCGTTGCTCACTGCCTGCCTGATGGCTGGGACAGATCCGGGGTTTGGGGGATGTATCTGCAATCGAGGGGGAGTTGTAGGAGGGTGAAAATGCTCTGGATGGTTTTGTGTGGCTGCATTTGTTGTGCCCCACCTGAATGGCTTGTGTTTTAGGTGACAAGTGCCTGGCACCCTCAGAAATACCTGAAGGCATTTCAGACTCCACATCCTGAATCCTGCGTGGGGGCTGGACCACCGCCATGGAGGTTTTCCCCTGCAGAGCTCAGTGATGGGGAACTTGCGCGTCTTCTCTCGGTGAGGAGAGGCAGGAAAACCCTGCGGTGCTGCCTGCGAGGACTTGTCCCGGGGTGCACCGGATGGCTCAACTTTCTCTTTCTGTGGGAGGGACTAGCTTATCAAGTGCCGTTAAAGTCACCCATAAATCGCTATCAGTTCTGTCGCTGTTGTTGAAAGATGAATTATTCTTCAGGAAACTGAATTCAAGCCTTGCTTTACTGCTGCATGACTCCAGTTTAAACTGGTAAGGGGTTGCTGATGCAAAACTGGACCAGTATGTGCTAGTGGTGAACCAGGTCCTTGAAGGAAAAAACTTGAGGTTTTTGGGCCAAGTGATGCAGCTGCTGTGCAACCCTACAAACCATCTGTGCCAGGCTGTGCCTGCCCTGCAATAATTTATGAGTACTTTATGTTGGCAGAGTTATCAGGACAGTTATTGCATGAATATATTCCTTCACCTCAGTGCGAGGATATCTGGAAAAAGTCAGGAAAATAAAGGTGTCCTGTTGTGATCACTTGTTTTCACTTACAAACTCATGTCATTGTTCCATGAACTTTTTCCTCCTCCTTTCGTTTGTTCGGGGCTGGGCTCTTGAGGGGATTTCCTTTGGTGACTTCGCTGCCCTTTTCAGCTCTGCCTACACTGATCCTTTCTGTCGCTTTTTCACTGTCTCATGTTACATTTTTTCTTTATGCAGCTGGGTTTTGATCACAGTTTTACAAACACCCTTTGCAGCCCTAGTGTTACAGCTTGTTCCCAAGAGCTCTGCATGTATATTTTCCTGGGGATATGGATTTTTCCAGAATTGTTTGGCTGTACAGGGCTGGCAGGACATGGTGGCAGCTGGGGGCTGTGGCTGGATGCATGGAACACCGGAGGGAATCCCGATGCCAAATCTTGCTCATTTGTACCCTGCACGGGAGGATGTGGGAGCTGAGCACTTCAAAGGCACCTGGAACAGCATTTTGAAACTATGTTTACTTATAGACTTAAGCTTGATTATAGAGCTTATCTTTTTTTTTCTGTTTTGCCCTGGGAGGGCACACAAAGGGTGACCCTGTTCCCCGCCTGCACCCAGAAGCCACTTTGGTGTTAGGGCGAGGGCAGGAGGGTGATGCTGAGACCTGGGCTGGGGCCAGATGGGCTTTTGGAATAAGAGAAACAGCTTTAAAACGAACACGGGGAAAACACCCTCTTCCCAAAGGGCGCAGCTCATCCAGGCACAAACCAAGGTGACTTTGGATGTTTCTAGTCTGGTGGGATCGGCTGGGAGGCAGTGGTGCCGAATGACTGTGCAAGGTGTGCAAGGGTTTCCTCATCTGGGGGCCTGGAAATCCCCGTTTTCTTGCAGGCTCGAGCACGGACATTTTCCTGCTCTGCAGAAGCAAGAGCCATCTGCTGGCACTCCCAGGGCAGAGGGGATGCTGGCTCAGTGAGGTTTGCCACATTGCTGGGGGCACCTTAGATGCTCCAGGAGATCTTTAGTACCAACATGTTCCTAGTAGAGAAGCTTATATTCCTTTTTTTTTTTTTTAATACTTCTGTGTTGCTGCAGGTTTGGGCTGGCTTTTTCTTGCTTGTATTTTCATTTTTTTTTTAATAAGCAGCTCCACCAGTATCTCAGAGGCAGATCCTGACGTGCCAGCTGCCAAGGCAGCATGCAGCATTTTCCCTTTCTGAACTCGCTGGCAGCGTGTGGAGCTGCCCACGGTGTTTCCCTCCAGCAGAGGAAGGCGGGTGATGCCAGGGTGGCCCTGGGTGCTGCCTGCAGCTCGGGGTGAGGGCGGTACCCAGACTGTGTTTGTCTGCAGAGGTGAGGTACTCTACTGGATATAATGACATATAGCTATAGACACTATTTATCTAGTATATGTATACAATACCTCTACCCTATTCTTTTTTTTTTCCCTGTCTTTTTCCCTTTCCTTTTTTCTTTTTTCACTTCTAATATATAATACCTAATATGTCCAGTATATGAATAATATCTATGTATTTATGAAGATACACGATATATATCTGTACCTATACTTAGCATGTGTGACACACATACATGTGCATATATAGGTATGGATCTATATAGAGTGCAGCTAGCCCACGAGCACATCAGTGTACCTATACAGTGTGTGCACACACACGCCCATGCAGTGTATATCCAATACACCGCTATGGTGTCCTCGTGGGTCGGCGAGTCGGACACGCGTGTAGGGACCCCGCGCTTTATGCAATCGGGTTCCGGAGGGGGTGGAGCAAACGCAGCAGGGGCGTGGCCACGGGGGGAGTGGGCGTGGCCACTGTCAGGACCACCCTCCCGCGCGCGCGAGTAGGCGGGGCTTCCCCGCCGGTCCCGCCGCGCGACTCCCGCGTCCCGCCTCCCGCCGCGATGTCCCGCCGCGGGCAGGAGCCCGGCAGGTGAGCGGGGACCGGGAGGGGTGGCCGGGCTCTAGGCTGATACTCGCCATGCGTCGCCCCGCCCCAGCACCGCCGGGACCCCCCGGCATTCCCCCGCCCCTATATCTCCCGGCAACTCGGCTTCCCTCTCCCTGCATCCTCCCGCTGCCCCATGCGCCCCTCCCGATGCCCCCGTGCACCTCCCGGCCCCTCC
>WKFP01015271.1:402735-419318 GCA_011057875.1 Pterocles orientalis | reverse complement strand
CTCCGCCCCGGCTGCCCCCTCCACCGACCCCGCTCCGGCCCGGCTGCACCCGGTGCATTGTCACAACAAGCGGCAGCTGGGGACAGTTGAGTTAGAAACGAGCCCAATTTTATCTTTTTTTTCCCCCTCTAAAGCTGGCGTAAGAGAAACAGCTTTAAAACGAGCACTTCCCCGACTTCGGTTTTGCTTCGGAGGGGACTGGGGGTGCAGGTGGCAGTGCCTTTCTTCCCTCTTGTAATTAATTGTGGGCAGTCATTTCTTATACTGAATAGGGCTGGGTTGTTTTTGTGTTTTTTCTTTTTTTTTTTTTTTTTCCCCTCCCTGCTTCTCCAGAGTGTAATTTTGAGCCTAGGAGGAGGGAAATGCAGCTGGGCTGCAGGCACAGCTTATTTAGCAAGCCAGCACTTGGTGGAAGGGTTGCACAAACAGCATTTGGCTCAAGCGCTGTCTGTCTCTGGGGTATATCCAGGCTTTGTCCAAATCTTGCAGATAGGATGCAATTTTTTTTTTTTTTTAATATACAGTTTGGAAGCACAAACCCTGTTGTGTAATTTCCCATTCATGCCTGCGGCGAAACCCTTGCCCAGTTTTTCCTGTGCTGACCACAGCACTATTTTCCCTGCCCTTGACCGGTGAACTCTTACAGTTCCAGGCTGCGTGGGAGCATCTGCACGCAGCCCCCTACTCGCCAGGACCCCCCTGCTTGTATTGCTTCACCTAATGCCTCAGCGTTAGCTTTGGGGGTTTATTTCCCTGCCTCTGCTGTTGCCACCTATTTGTTTTTTATTTTTTAAGTTTATTTCTGAGACCTCCCATCATGGTGGTGGCTGAGGCTCTGACCTCCGTGGTGATGCCCCCCCCCACCCTGGGGGAGCGGAGGCCTGGCACGGATGGGCTGTGGATGCACGGTGGTAGCCTGGGAAGGTCGAAATCAGCCTCCAGAACTGAGCATCTGCCATGGCTTGGCTTCACCACCACCAGCATCCCTCAGCATTGCTGGGGTGACACTGGAATCCCTCACCTGCCTCCAAAGAGCGAGGGGATGGACCCTCTTTCCCTGCCCGCATGGCATAGGGCTGCTGTTCCCTGCTGGCAGGGCAGGGGCTGGGATGTTTGCTGGATGTCACCTGCTGGTTTACAGAAACTGTGCCCAGGGCAATTCCCTTCCTCAGCAGCAGCTTTTGTGGTGGTTATTCGGTGGAGTGGCAGGAAGGACATTGTGGAGCTTTGTGGAGCTCCCTGGAAAAGTTTCCAGACCTGATCTTTAGCCGTAAATGGTAAAACCAGCGCATTTCCCCTTTCCAAGAGAAAATGGAGACTGAAGGTTGGTCTGAATTTGCCACGGGCCACAAATGGGTGACAGGGTCCGTTGGAGTAATCTGCCATGTCTGAGCCACGGTGTTTATCAGAGCTTCGTGCCTTCCTGGAGAAGATCGGTTGGATTGCTACCAAAAACTAACAGGTGCCTGGTGCACAAAGTCCGAGCGCTTTGCAAAAGGGGTTGGGACCGAGTGCTTGTGCTGGTGGGAAATGTGCCGCAGAGCCCGGTGTCCCTGGCATGGCAAGGGTGAGAGCCAGGGCCGTGGGAGATGCTAAAGAAAATTAATTTTTAATCCCTAACCCCCCAGTACTAAATTCCCTTATAGCCTCCCTTTCCCTGGCGACAGCCAGGAGTGATACTGCTGGGCAGGGAGGTGGGTAAATGCCCGTGCAGAGATGCAGCAAAGGACTGATGGATCTGCTCACACATTTCTTGTTTTTTCTTCCAGCAGAGCCCAGGCTCTCTCTTTAGATGAAAAAGGTACAGTAATCTTCTGAAGTACAGTGCTTCAAATGGGTATGTTATGAGAAATGCCCGTCCTTTGGAATGGAAATGACAATTGTAGAACTGCTGGCTTTAAAAGATGTGGTGTCATGCCTTACTTTCAAAGGATAAGAATTTTGATTTTTTTTGTACTGATTTTTAAAATTTATATTCCTTTGCTATTTATTCCCTTCCTCTGACCTGCAGAGTACAAAAACGGAAAGAGAATAATTAAATCTCTTTCAAGCTTATATCCCCCTGCCTGCTTTTCTCTTGCAGAGGTGGCAGCCGGTGGTGTGGAAGGAAAGAGCTTGGCCGAGGAGCACCCAGCGGGTGAGTGCACACCTGGCTGGGGGCTTTTCCCGCTGCGGGCTGGCCTGGCTTGCACCCCTCATTTCCCCACAACGGGATAAAACCACAGTGCAGCGACTCTTCAAGTCACTTGCTTTGCCATACTGGTTTCTCTTCAACTGATGTTTGACAGAATAATTCATTAAAGCCACACGCGTATAGTGCATCCTCATGAGTCACGTTGCTGGTGGGACACAGCAGCTCCCACCAGTGCTTCTCCCACCTCAAGTGCATACCACAGAAAACCGTAATTCGACTGGGTGAACTAGGATGTGCTGTGGATGAAGTACCAAAATAGTCCCAGGTTGTGTAAAACATTGAAATGAAGCATCTTGAGCATCACAGGTACCCTTTAGAAGGGCCTGGCTGACCCCTACGTCTCCCCTGATGCTGGGATTTGATGCTTTGATGCTTCTCTCTGCCCAAGTTTTCTTCTACTTTGTTGTATTATCTAACTTGCTGACCAACTTGATATATTTAAACTTCTGGATGTGTTATTTTATTTCTCTGGGGCATTGCTTTGTTTCATCCTGCCTGTGCCTAACACGGTGTCATCTTGTTAAGGAGAGGATGGTTCCGAAAAGAGCTCCAGCAGCAGCTCGGAAGAGGGGTCAGGTGAGCATTGTGCTGCCATTTATATATTTTCTCCCTTTTCAAAATGTACATTTGGTTTAAACCAGCTGCTTTTCGTGGGGGTAGCCTCCAGTTTGTGTCTAAGACTTAATTCAGTGATTGTATGCTGAAAAGCAGAATGATGCTTCTGTGCACAAATGATTTCCTACCTGCTCAGTTTTGAGCAGAGCAATAACAGAGGAGCGGCGGTTAATGTTGCTTTAGCCTCATAGACACAATACCCGCAGGTATTTTACACCATAGTAGTTGTCCAAACACCAAGAGGCTATAAATCTGCTGAAGAGTTGGCAGCAAAAGTGGCAAAACAGGATGGACAGGAAAAGAATTAAAGGAAGTGTTTGCTGTTGATGAAAAGCCTGCGGATTTACGCTTACATGGTTTACACCACCAGTAGTTTATTCTGCTTTTGTGTGAGATTGATAGTCTTTAGTGAGATAATTACGAAGCTTTTTTTTCTCATCAGATGCAGAGGAGTCGGATGGAAGAAGGTCGGGTGAGTGGGCTTGTTTGTTCCTTGCATCCGCCTTGCAAGGCGTGAGGAAGCCAGCGCGGATCAGGGATGCATGGGGTAACGATACGTGATGGCAAGAGAGGGATTAAGGGCCAGCAGTGCCGTCACCTCTGCATCTTTCAGTAAAAAGATTTGCTGGAGAGTGTCCTCAGGAACGGGGGGGGGTGGTGGGGTGCGTGCATGGTGCATTCTTGTACCTCTGTTTGCAAATGGAACCAGGCATGGGGACATGTTGGACGGAGCTGAGGCACCTGCCAGTCCCCCCTGGTCACCACATCCCTGCTGCAGCTTGGGGACCAAAATAGCATCGCCACAGGACGGGAGCCAACACAGCAGCGGGGGTTTGTCGGATGTTTTCCAGGCTGTTCAGTGCAGCAAGACGTTTTCTGCCTCTCCCACATCTGCTTACCCCAGGAGGGTTTTGGTGGCTCAGGGTGTCTTGGGGACAGTCTGCACAAGGGGTGCTGGTGGATTGGGGTACGAGAGGGAGCGGCACAGTGTCTGTGTCCCTGCGCTGTGGCAGAACAGCTCTGCCTCTTGGTTTCTGCAAAATCCAGCCTTTGGGCTAAAAGCTTTGGCCCCACATGTCAGCTCTGCTTGTTTTCTGCTGGGTGGGGGATTAGTAAGGCGGATTCAGGTGCTTTTAAATAATTTTAGGGACAAATCCACTGCAAATAGTGGGGTTACCTGCTCACCATTGCCAGCTTCAGTGCCAGGTGTCTGGACTTTGTACTTGGCATGACGAGACTCGTCCTGGGGGTCTGAATCTTTTTTTAACCCCTGTGAAAATTTCCAGTAGTTTGGGCAAGTGAGGAGCTTTTGACAAAAGTTGAATCCTGACGTTTGGCTTCATCCCCACGCTGTGCAAAGTCTGCACGTGTGGGCATGCAAGTTCACGTGCGAGAACTTTGTTTCAGGAATATTCTCCATAGGTTTTGATGAATGTAAGCAAATTAAGTCGGTGGGTTGTCCTTGCTGAATGTGGGAGCTGAAACTCACTGGAGGCTGAGGTGTTCGCTACAAACTTTTTTTTTGTAGATGAAGAGCAGGAGGAGAAGGAATCACTGCCGTGCTGCAATGACTCAGGTAGTTAACGGATCTCTTGAGGGCTGTGGTTTTTTTTTTTCTGTGTGTTTGTTTGCTTTGCTTTTAATGCGTTGATCTTCCCTTTCCTCACTAGGAGTGAACTGTCTGCCACCCTGTGAGCATTGCAGAAACGAAAATGTATGTTTATAAAAAAAAAACAACCCATGTATTTTGCATGAGATAATTTGCAAATTGTAATTCTGCTCTCTTGTCACCTTTTTTAAATATGTATTTTTTAAAAATCTCTTTATAGGACCGGAAGGAGCAAGTGACCCCTAGGAGACTTGCTGGAGGACAATATGTGTATGGATTTTTTTAATATAATGGGTATATACTTACATTGTTCTTGTCAAAAGACTTCCCTTTTTGGTTTAGGTGAGAAAAAGACCAATTTGCTGCACAAACACATTTGGAGCTATACTGGAAGATGTCCCTAAATCCTTAAAAATAAACACTTCAGAGCAGCTGCCCTTGCTGCCTCCAGATCCTGGTCCGGGAAAGCTCTTAGGACGGCTTCCTGCCTGCCTTATCTTGCTGCAGTCATTAACATTGGGCACATTTTTACATGCTTGTTTTAGTCTGGACACACACGAGGAGTGTTGCACAGCTTCACAGGAATACTCATCTTCCCTATTTGCCTTGCATTTTTTTTTTGCATGCCATCCTTGTTCTCCCTCTCTCTGGCTTGGAAGTTGCTGTCAGCGTGTGATGTTGGTGTCGTCTGTGTACAGTGTCGGCTCTGACATTGATGGGAGCTGGGCTGAGCCCTTCATATAAGAGCAGCTGCTTTGTTTGCAGGGAACGTTATGCAAAATGTTCATTACAGCTGTTTTGCATCTGCTTGTTGCGTCTTCCCAGCCGATTTTTAACACTCCAGTGACGGTTTAAGCATAGAGACTGGAGAAAAAAAATGGCTGTGGCTTCTGTGCTATTCAGATAAAGTGCTCTGTGCTTGTTGGGGAGGGAGTTTCTCTGTTATCCCTTGCAAACCACGTTTTTATGGTATTTGCCAGGCGGTGGAAACTAAACTAACTGGGTCACTCTTGCCCACGCAGGGTACGGCTGGACACAGAGGGCACTTACCAGTGCAGCCTCACGGGCTTGATTTTTGAAGTCACAGGGGCCGTCAAAATCACATATTCCCTCTTATCCTGGAGCAAATACGCCAACCTGGTGGAAAAGCCGTGGATCGTGGGTGGCCCCCTCTTCGATGTGCACTGTGACACGACCTCCGCTCTCACCTCCATCCAGTTTCCCCACTCCCTCTGCCTCGGCGGTGAGTGCCGGCCAGTGGGTGCGGGATGCTGATGGTTCCCTGGCACCGGAGGTGCTGAGCCATCCCTGTGTCCCTGCAGATCATGGTGCTGGCATGGCCTTCAGGGTTTTGCATATCAAAGGTGAGGGTGCAGCCATTGAACCCTCCGCCGAGTATTCAGCATCGCATGTGAAGTGGCTGGTGAGCTCGCTCTCGCCAGTGGGACCGCTCATCCAGAGCCAGGAGCCGGTGCAGTACCACGGCGCCGTCATCCTCTACAAAGTTGTCGATGAACATCCCTCCTTATCCTTTCGGGTCTACGTGGCTACAAACAATGACTCCTTTATAAAGGTATGGCTCGCTTCTGGTGTGTGCGGTGGTGTGACGTAGAAATGTCAGTTGGGCTGGTTATGAGGGTGCTACGTAGAATCACAGAATGGTTTGGGTTGGAAAGGACCTTAAAGCTCATTGAGTTCCAACCCCCTGCCATGGGCAGGGACACCTCCCACTAGCCCAGGTTGCTCAAAGCCTCATCCAGCCTGGCCTTGAACACCTCCAGGGATGGGGCACCCACAGCTTCTCTGGGCAACTTGGGACACATGGAGGATGGTGAAGAGGTGCTCTTCTCTCACCCCAGTGTTTGTATGCAATAATAATATATAAATACACATATAAAATATGTATATATGTATATAAAAAAAAAAATATATATATATAAAAATGAGGCTTCCATACCAAAAAAGGTCTGCCAAGTTAGGATATGGTACTTCAGCAGCTGCTCACTCACAAGCTGCTATAGAAAAAAAAAATCAAAAACCTGTTTGCTACCACAATCCATAGAGGTCAGTTTTTCTGCCTGAAAGGGTGTCTCATCCTCTCACCTGTTCCCGTACAATATGTAGGGAAACACTAGGAGAGGACACCAATAAGTAACCTTCCTTTTATTCAAGTTGCAGACCTCTTCTATCTAATTTCACCTGTGTAGCGCTATAGCTGAAGAAGTTTATTTGATGTTTTTTGAGGATGGTGTTTGTGCACAGCCTTCTGTAAGGTTTGTCCTGTGGAACAGGTCATGGCCATGTCATAGAGCTGGGGACAGAGAAAAGCCCAAGGAGCCACGTTAGCACAAGTTTTAAACATTAATTCCTTTACTGAGACGAGTAACCTTTAAATTGTATTTTTAAATTTTAGGATATCTCAAGAGCTGTAAAACATTCAAATAAGAAATTCATTAAAATTGACAAGCCCCCTGTATGCCAAAAATTACTTCAGAATGGAAAGAGGTATCGATTAGTTTGTGAGCCAGAAGCTGAAGTAACTCCTGAGGTAAGTCCTTTACACACCCCTCATCTCCTGCAGTGCAGTTCCATCAGAAACGTGGCACAAAATGGCTTTTCCTTTATGTTCCTGCACTGGCGTTAAGGGCATTTTTCACATTTGTTTGCCACTGCTGCAGAAAGCATTTGCCTCTTAGGGCCCTAAAATTTTGGGATGAAATCAGATGCTAAAGTCAACAGCAAAACTCTGGGGAGTTGGGCTCAGCTCAGTGCCAACAGCCAAACACCACCTCTTTAGTTTATTTGGATAAATATTTATTTTTAACGTATTTACATTGTATAGGAAATTGAATTTGTTGATGGATCTCTCTTGAAACTAAAAAGTTATATTGAAGTTTATTTGGAAAAACCCGACGACTTCACCTTGTCTTTGGTCGAGCTGGAGTCCGATGCAACCGTATGGAAAGCAAAACTACGAGAGAGTGAGTCTTTGCCCTTCCCATGATGAGTTTAAATCTGATGAGACATCAGATTAAACTTTTTGGTGTTAGTCACTGAAGACTTCCACAATAAGAAACAAAACAGAACACGCTGAATGCAAATAGCGTTAAACCAACAATTAAATATCATTTACCAACAGTTAGGGAAATCTTAACTTTCCTTTCTGAATTAAGCAGAAAAAAATATTGCTATTACAAATATATTATAAATATTTTTATACTTATATAATGTCGAGCAGGCACATACTGCATTCCTCACACTTAAAAAGTAGAAGACAAAGCAATTTGTTTCTAGTTCTTTTGCATTTCGCTGCCTTTCTTACATTGCATCCTCATTTTGAACTATTGCAAATTTTGTTCTACTCAAATTTAGACCCACCCATTCTTGAATTAATCTGTGTTGCCAGCCTGCTGGGAGTCGTTTTCTTTGGGCATCTGGACCATCCACATGTTTCCTACTGAAAATAAATCATCGTTTATGAGTTTCATATGGGCATCATCCTGAAAAGATGCAGGAGTTGGGGTATAATTCAGCCCTTAGATGCACCTAAACTCATGCTGTTAAAATAATGAGTTTTGGAGCTGGAAGTGGTAAAACCCAAAGAGAAGAGCTCCAGGAGATCGTGTGGTGGGTGTTGCATTAACCTGCAGAATCCCTTGTGATGCTCCGCTTTGGTTTGACTTAGTGGGAATAATAACAGGAAATCTCTGTTGCATATTATAAATGGTGTGCTGCAGCACCTTAGATGAAAGGGGAAGAATCACCTCATTGTATAAAATCTTAGCTCAGCAGCTGAAATCCACCCAGCAGCTTGGTTTTGTGCCCAAGAACTGTTGGGTGTAGGGTATAGCAATGGGAATTCCTACCTCACCTTTTGTTTCTTTTGAAAACTGTTGCCAGGTGATTGGATCCATTACGATCAGAACAAAAACGAGCAGAAAAGGAGCGCAGTCAGTAAGTCCATTTGAAGATAAGTCGGGGTCGCTTATTTTTGCTGTACCTCACTTGCTGTTGTAGCTCAAGTGGTACAAGAAAAGTAACATCACCTCTCACTTGCTTCTTAGGTGTCAAAAAGCGGAAACCAGCCCTCAGCATTTCGGAAGAAGATGAGCTCTGTAGGAAAAAGCAAAAGACTGGCAATACTGCAGGTAGAGTGTTTCTGGGTCATTTAAAATAACAGCTTTTGAGTGATTTTTTTTTTTTTCTTTTTTTTATTTTGTATCCCATGAATTGAACTTGAGCTCATTGTTTTAAAGACTTTCACAAGCCTGAGCATCAAACATCAAAGGAGAAAGTGTGGCTTTTGTGGGTGCAGAATTTGTACCTCTGTGTGTCATTCATTGCGCAAGTCAACGGGGAGAAGCAGCTGGGAAATTTGCTTCATAAGGGTCAGCTAAAATGGTATTGTCTTCTAAGACTGGGCAATAGTGGCCTGTTTTGCATTCGGGATACCTCCTGAGCCGTAACAGGCTGAGTTTTTCTGTGAAAAAAACAAACAAACAAAGAAAATCAGCTCCTGTTTATTGTTGACATGGGATGTCATAATGGTCGGAAATGGTTGGTGTCTGGGAACTCCCACTCAGAAAGTACTTGTTTACTAATAGTTATTTGTAAAAATAGAGAAGATGTTAGTTCCATAAATAATAATTAAATATAGTAACAAATAGAATAAAAAATAAATAACAATAAAAATACATAATAATAATAAATAAATAAATAAACAAACCCCCCTCAGCAGCAGTAGTCCTGTAGGTATTTATTTATGGGTGCCTGTAGTCAGCAGAGGGAGAGCGTCCAGCCCTCAGAACCTCGGTTTTGTGTGTGAGTGGTGACACCAAGGAGGGAAGCCCCTCAGCCCTGGCGACTGCGTGGGCTGAGTTCTGAGCCATGTAATGAAAGATAAACCAAACATTTTGAGCGGCTGTAGGTTTTGAGGAAAAACTGGCACCTGAGCTTGCCAGGAGCAGCATGGCCTTAATGCCACACGTCTCAAAATTGCTGCGTGCTCGGTAGCCTAATGTACAGTTCATACAATTTTTCTACTAGATGGCTAGCTGCTTATAAATGGAAAAAACCCCTTGACAGCAGCCAACATGCAATCAGATGTCATCTTCAGCAGCCAGACTTCTTAGTCCTTCGGGTGTTCTTCTTCAGCTCTTGGCTCTGACCTTGCTGGATAATCGGAACAAGATCACCTTCATCGTATGTCCCTGGCCACGCACAGAACTCATAAGGTCGTTTAGTTAGAGGTCTAATGGGAAGCGCAAGGTTAAATCTGATTTTTTTTTCTGTGTCTTTTCAGATGGAATCGAAACAAAAATCTTAACTGATCAGCAGCTGATGGTGATCGCAAAGCTGTTTGGTCGGCAGTGGAAAGAAATTGCCATCGAGTGTCTTCAGATGGAAATGAAAGACATTGAGCAGATTCAGGCAACGGAGGATGAAGTTAACATGCAAAAATTCCTGGTGTTAAACAAGTGGAGAGACAGAGAGCGAAGCAATGGGACAGCAGAAGCTTTGTATGGCACTCTCCGTGAAAAAGCATCCTATGAGATACTGCAAGCCCTGCAAGGTATTGTATTCCAGTTGGATTTATTGAATTACATCATTGTGTTTCAGATATGTTTTGAGAACTCACATCAGAGAGTTTACAAAATGACCAGTACATGTTTTATTACGTAGGTCAAAAATTGTCTCCCTTCTGAGATGAGCAGTGACTTTCTTTCTTGTGGCATTTTTATACTTCCCTTCAGAAACTGATATAAAATTAGTGATATTTTTGCCCTGACTGTGTTGAGAGTACTTTCAGCATGACCTGGCCGTTATGGCCAAACCAGTCAGCATTCTATATGTCCAAAGAAAAGATGTTTGGTGTTTTCCTCTTGCGTATTTTAGGAACACTTTGTTAACACCTTCCCCAGATGGATGACTTAGCGGTTCGGTCCTGCACTGCCCACTGATTTCTGGGGGACTCCTTATGTTCAGTTCAACCTGCAGATGCTGAGGTTGTTCAGTGGGCCGAGAACCCAGCCAGCCAAGGGAAACCTTTCTCAAAAAATATTTTTCTTTTTCCTTTTTTTTTTTTTCCCTGAAACAGGCAAAGCTTTGCTCTTAACTCTTCCTAAAAGCAGCCTGGCTTCCAAGGGCAGAGAGCCGCTCATGCTCTGGCTCTCATCTGACCCTCCCAAACCTAACTGTGCTGTCTTGTAGACTTCTGAGATATTTATTATTCAACCTGAATACTGCAATAACTGGTAGAGATCAGATAATCTGTGGATGTTTGTGCGTGTTCCTCTTGTCAGGTTTCTCGGCTCGGTGCTGAAGCTGCAGCTGGAAGGAGCATGGTGGGAGCTGCCCCAGGATCCCACTGAGATTTGGGAAGGAAGATGGAAGGCATCATCACTCAGCGGAAAGTTTAGGCAGGATCTTTGCAAGAAATGTGAATGAAATTTTGCGCGGATATAAGCCACACGTAAGACTTTCAGGAGCAATTACTCACGTGGTGGATCCTGGCTGGGAGGGGCGGGCTTCACGTCCGGGGAAACCCAACACTGCCGGCCAGCGTTGTCTCATTTTAGCCAGTCCTAAAAGACATGAACACTGGAAGAAACCAGTTTACCTTGTTCAGGTATATGATCCTTATCTGAAAATGTTTTTATTTGCATCAGGGAAAGATGGGGAGAAAAGTTAAGCAACAACTTTCGTCCCCTTAAAAAAAATTGAACTGCCAAAATCATGAGGTACCTTGTATTTCTCACAGATACCCAAGATCAGGGAAGAGTAATCCTAAACTTGTAGATAAATTCCTTTGCATAATCACTGTATATATACATAATTACTGTATATACTCATGTACATTCAGTCCTTGTTAAGCTGTGGTTCTGTTTTCTGAAAACCCGGAGACTGGTTTCATGGGAACACCACTATTAACTCCAGGCAGCTTTGGATTTTCCCTGGGAATTTCTTCTTCACTCTTGTCTGTACAGTCTGTCTCAATTTTTATGAGATTTTTTTTTTTACGTTGTATAATTTTTTTTTATTATAGACTTTTTGTATTTTTTTTACGTGATTAATTTTAACTTGAATAGAATTAGGTGCTTAAATGAAAACAGGAGGTGAAAGGCTGCTACTGTCGGCAATGAACGTACTGCAGGATTGTGAAGGATATGGAAATAATGTTATTTGCAGGAGAATGAGAACCTGATATGGGAGATTATCTTGTTTTTAAAGGCACGGGATTCTCTTGATCATCTTCCTCTGCGTATGTTTATGAAAGAAAAAGCATACTTTTAAAGAATAAGGATTAAAAAGGAAACATTTACACTATTTATGTATAATTTTTTATTTTTTTTTTTTTAATTTTGGCTGTTGGATGAAATGTTGCAAGGTGGTTGTATGTTGTGGGCCATCTTTCCAACCCTTCTACCCAGGATGTGGCTGAGGAAAAGGGCTGTGCTGGTGCCCAGGACCTCGCAGGCTCGTCTGCCGACAGGGTGTTTAGGGGGGAAGAAAGCTGTGGGAGGCAGGGGGGCTTGCATGGGGCTCTCCATCCCCGGGCA
The DNA here is from genome assembly GCA_011057875.1 of Pterocles orientalis. Classification (NCBI taxonomy): domain Eukaryota; kingdom Metazoa; phylum Chordata; class Aves; order Pterocliformes; family Pteroclidae; genus Pterocles; species Pterocles orientalis. The sequence goes on along the minus strand of WKFP01015271.1, from coordinate 407,341 downwards.
GAGCTGCCCTTGGCTCTGCTCTCTGGGACAAGCAGGGGGAAATTGCTGTCAGGGGGACCTTTAAAATACCCGATAAAAACCAAAGCTCTAATAGGACCCTCTGGTCAGAGGCAGAAATCAGTAAATCTGAGCAGGAAATAAGATACTTATTTGTAATAACGAAGGTAACTGGGTAAGATGGTCAAAAGAAATCATAAGGTCTTCAACCTTTGGGTTTTTTAAATGAAAATCAAGAACCTTTTTTTAAAAAAATATATATTGTGTTTCTGTGGTTTTCCGTTTGGCTTTGTCCAGTTCTTGCAGGCAGAAGGAATTAAAATATTCCAGTTGCACAAGGACATGGAGGCAGGAGGTTGTTCTTCTCTTACAACTGGGTTTACTTCGTGGGGGGTCTGGGGGAGCAGGGACCCTGGCTCTGGTTCCACTAGAAAGCTCTGGGGATGTAGAAGCTGACATGCTAAGGGCTGGTGTAGTGTGCGGGTAACGACAGCGATTGGGGAAGAGCGATGAGGATGAGGAGGTTAGCGGTCCCCTTGGTGTCTCGAGGAGCAGGGGGGGGTCCCCCATCCCCTGGGCATCACAGGGGTTCCCCAAGGATGTGGGAGAGCAGAGCTTGGAGAAACCCAGCAAGGGGAGAGGGCTGAAGAACGAGGCATGGACGAGAGAGGCAATGGAGCTGGGACACAGGCAATGTCACCACTTGGACAGAGGGCAGGCCTGACGCTAGGGGGATGGGTGCCTTCCTCTGGGCTGGCTGATAGGCTGCGGGAGGGAGTCGGGGCAATAATCATCTCGGCATCCCTCCTGGGCTGCAAAGCTCTGCATAAATCACTGCCTCACTGAAACAGAATTTAGCCATTGATTTTGGTGGGGCCAGGATTTCACGCCAGAAACTATGTAACTGTCTGGAAAAGCGCTGTAAATGAGGATGGAATGGAATGGGTTGCTTTGAGTGCTCAATGGGAGAGAAAAATCCACAAGAAACACGTCTGATGTAAGTAACAAGACAGAAACAGGATTTTAAAATACGATACCAGTGCTGGATGTTACTATAGTATACTGCTTACATGCCAGCAATGTTCAGTGTTCTGAAAGCATGATCGATAGGACATCCTATTGATTCAAGTTATATCTCAAGGAAGGAAAACCCATTTTTAATGCAAACTTTAATTTTATTAGACAATAAATAGAATAAATAAGGAATATCATCATAAATAAATTGATTATCATAAATATGTTTCATTTTCTGAAAATTAACAGCTGAATAAATAGAACAGTTAAGATGAAATACATTTGAGTGGTGGTTTGAGAACATTTTGGTACTATGGTGTAGCTTATTTTCTAGAAATGTAGAAATTTAACATGAGAGCTTAAAAGGCACTGACAACAGCTTGCTAAAACAGGATTTATAAGAAACAGTGAAATATTTAAAAGCCCCCAACTATGTTGCAGGGTATTGACCCTACTATTTTTTTTTCCTCCTTAGATCAAATTTATCCCCAAAATGCTGGAGGGCTGAGCACTCCCAGTGAGCTCTCCGGAGAGGTCAGGTAGTTCATCATCCTGTTGATGGTGATGGTGCGGATTTGGAAGGCATGCAGGACACCACAGAGCCTCATCCTCTCCTTGAAGGAGGTTGGCCCTGCGCCCGCCAGTGGCTGTGGCACGCTCCCGCTGCTGCTCCCCAGGGCCTGGGCAGAGGTGGGGACATTACAAACTGTCAGCAGAAAGTGGCTAAACCAAAAAACTCTTTAGCTGTTTCACCCCCTCCGTGATAAATGACAAAATGTAGAAATAAGAATGTGTTCTCATAAATGAAAAAATTGAAATAGTTAATGATGTAATTAATAGAATTAGGGTAAAATTTGAAATAGTTAATGATGCCATGAATAGACTTAGGATACGCAGCTGTACTTTCCTTGAGACAAAAATGTCCATTCACACATAAAACCTCTTTCTGCTCAGGAATAAAGATGCTTTTTTAATAATCAGCCTATGGCTGGCTTTGTCTAGCGACCCCGAAGACTGGGCTCATCTGCCTGTGGCCAGAATCTCCAGGCTATTGGGAAATTCTGTGTCAATACAAAGGCAACTAACTTTTTTTTTTTTTTTTTAAATTAGCTTTTGTTAAACAAGCTTTTGGCATCTACTCCCTCTGCTCACTAATAATATTTATCAAAATTCAGTACATCCTATGTCATATCCAGTACACCGCAAGGTGTATTAAATTTCAGTATTTGGAAGAGAAATAGAGCCTATATTGTTTTTACTATATCTTTTGCTACATTTTTGATTTCTCTGAGGAACTGGCAGAAAATCCTGTACCCCATCTCCTTGCAAGGGCAGAGCAGCATGAAAGAAGGAGCATGTACAGCCAAGGAGCCATACATCTCAGTCCTGATGTGCTGACTGTATCAGCAAGGCAAAAATATGAAGTGTGACACACAATTCATAAGCCCCTTCTTGGAAAACCAGTAGCAGACCATTTTTTAAATTACGAGAATAAAGAAAGGTCACTATTTGTCTGACTACAGAATGGAGCACACTGAATTAAAAACTCTGGTTTCAGACAGAAATAGTAGAAAGGAAGGAGGCAGAAACACTTACTTTCATCATTTCGTCAATAGTTGTCAGGATCTTTTGATCATTGAAGTTCTTCAGCTCTGCCCTGTAGGCATTCAGATCTTCATAGATGCCCTGCAGGCATTTACTCTGCAAAAGTCAGGATTATTAGGAAATGAGGAAATCTCTTGTTAAATGCTTTAAATGTACAACAAGCAAAAGAAGGGGTTATTTAGGGAAACTCGCAATTTACCCTGTCAAAAGTAGATCTTTCCAGTGCTGGACAGTTTCCAGTCTGCAAATTAAAGAAGAAATGAGACATGGTGATTTTTGTGGAAATGTGAATTTTAGGGCTGAAAATATGGTGCTGAAACTTGATATATACATGCTTTTTTTTTTTTTTTTTTTTTTTTTTTTTTTTTACCTCTGGATCCTCAGATGTACAAGCTTTTATTGTGTTGATTTGATTCTTAGTGATATCTTCAAGATCAACCTCTTCCAGGGTACAGTCAAATCCCAGCGTGCCAAGCTCCTGAGTTAAAAAGGGAATTAAAAAGTCATTGACTCAGCTTCACAGTAATGTGTGTATATCCATGTAAATACACACAATTATAAGTGATGTGTCACAGCTGTCTGCGCTGATCTGTATCCTAGGAAAGAGGCTGTGTGAGGACTACGGTTAAATATGAAAGCTAGCAAATAGACTAAGAGCCTGAAATGCATGTGGCATCTGGTGGGAATAAGCTCAGGCTTTGTGGATTTGTTTTGTGCATTGCTGTGCATTGCACTTCCTCTGTTACTTTAAATGATTCTCTTAGACATTGAATCTATTCAGAACGTTATCTCTATAATTTCAAATGTAAAGTGCCTCTTAGAAAGTAGAAAAATAACTAATATCATCAGTGTAGGCATTTAACAGTGCTCACTGGCACACTGCAAGTGTGGGAACAATGCACCTATTCAGTGGTGGGGGTTTTTGTGGTTCTCTGAGATGAAGCCTGCCACAATAGCAGGGAATTTAGTGGGGAAAAAAAAAAAAATCCCCTTAGCACTACTACCACAGAGCTTTAGAGTGGAAAAGTGCTATAGCACCAAACCAACAACACCAGCAACAGCATGTGAACAGAACGACAAAGGCAGGAGCAAGTATTTCCTGAGCCAGAGGAAAAAAAAAAAAAAAAAAAAAAAAAAGAAGAAAAAAAGAAGAAGAAATAAAGCAAGCCAAGCCCAGTTACAGACTTAAAGGGAGTCTACAGAGAGCATCTTTCTGCCTGGATACCCCCAGCAATCCATCACCACCTGGGTACCAACACTGCTTCGTTGCTGCCTGCCTGGGTACCATCACCAGCCCCTCACTGCCTACCTGGATACCCCCAGCAACCCATCACAGCCCGTCTGGGAACCATCACCAACCCATCACCACCTGCCTGGGTACTGTCACTGCTCTGTCACTGCCCCCTCGCTGCCCACCTGGCCACACCCAGGAACCCTTCACTGCCCGCCTGGGTACCCTCACCAACCCATCACCACCCGCCCGGGTGCCACCGCTGTCCCACCCCTCCTGCCCACGTCCCCTCCCCACCCCACCGCACCGCTGCCCCTCGCAGACCTTCACCCGCTGCAGGGAGGCGTTGGCGGCCACCAGCATCTCCCGTGACCGGTTCACCCCCTCTCCGAGCTGGTGGCGGGGGGGGGGCGGTGGCAGCGCCCGCCCGGGGGTCGGCAGGGCCAGGAGCAGGCAGAGCGCGGACAGCAGAGCCCGGAGCCCTGCCCGCTGCCTGCAGCGCCGGACCGAGCCGCTAGGCGGCGCTGCCTGCCCGTTGCTGCCGGTCCTGCCGCGCGGCTCCATGCGGCTGCTCCGGGATCGCTGCCGGCGGGGGCCGCGGCGGGTTCTTATAGGGGCGACGGGAGCGGGGGTTCCCCCTCTTCTCCTTTCCCTTCCAGCAGAGGCTGGGTGAACGCTGGCAGCCGGGGGGGAGGGGGAGGACAGCCGCCACTCATCCCGAGAGCGGCCCCCGGGAATCCCGGCACTGCCGGGGGGAGG
>WKFP01015271.1:360431-379275 GCA_011057875.1 Pterocles orientalis | reverse complement strand
TTTTTTTTTTTTTTTTTTTAAAGCTGAGAGGAAACTTTTTGTATTTGGGGCTTTTGCTATTCACACTTGAAATCCAGCGGCAGGAACTCATCACCGACAGCTAAAGAGCTGCTTCTGATGGAGGCACCAGCATCACGCCAACCAAGAGCTACAGGGAAACTAACAACCCCAATATATATATATATTATTTTTTTTCTGCATAGATTAAAAACAAAAGCAAAATAAGGAGTTTACATCATCCCTGGTCCAGCTTAACCCACCCCAGCATCTTTCTGCAAAAGCTGGGGACAGGGACAGCTCTCTGCCTGGGGACACTGCCCAGCAGGGACATGGGACACAGCCCCCACGGGGGCTGGGGGCCAGGGGCTGTCCACTGGAAACCCCCTGGAGCAACTCCCAGGAAAGGAAAAACAATCCTAAAAGTTCAGCCAATCCCTCCCCGCCCAGCCCTGCCAAACCCCACCAAGGGCTGGCGAGTCCATGACTAGCACTTTCTGCAAAAAAAGGGGGGAAAAAAAAGTCACTTTATAAAATACATTCATGGTAGGGGATGAAATTTTAATACAGCTCATGTTTCTGAAAATACCCTGAATTAGTCATTAGCCAGACCCTTCCCTAAGATGAATTTGCCCCTGAGGACAAAAGGATTAAATGTAAAAAGCTGGTACGCGCGACATGCATGTCTGCGGCTGGCTGAGGAAGGGGATGGCCGAGCTGGTTCAGCACTAAATCAAATAAATGAGGGATGGAGACAGACCCATTAAGTCTCCCAGTGTCCCTCCTCCTGGACGCGCAGAGGGGGGACATGTCTAGCACGCAGCTGACGAACACAGCGACTAATGGTGAGCCCAGCCCAAAGGCATAGAGGTGAGTAATTCCCATATATAATACATTTAATATGCTGCTTAGATTTTTCACATAGATTTTTTTTTTATTTCTGACATTGGTGAGTCATTTAAATATTTAGCCCAGACAATAAAATATAAAAAAAGAACCATCTACGGTATGTGCCTGCTGATTCTAACAATAGTCACAATATTAGGGCCCAGTGAATGTTATTATATAAGAATCTCTTAAAGTCCATGTCAAACATACATTATGAACTTACAAATAAATAACTCCACAAAAATCCTTTCTTCTCTCCATAATTTCATGTGATCGGCAAAAAAAAAAAAGCCCTTTCTGGTGATGACAAACGAGGAATTGCACATTTAGTTCGAGGCATACATTACTGGTGCATCACCAAAGTCAACCACTAGGCAACAAAAAGATGTATCATATGAAACAATTTTTTAAATTTTTATTTTACATATTTATACACAAAACTTTCAAGGTAACTCTCTGAATTCAACCCAATGTTAATAGCACATCTAAAAATGAATGTCAGGTAGTCAACATTCACAAAATGTTGAAAACTGATTAAAATATACATATTACTGAAAGCTACAACTTCACTACGAGGCAGGCATGTATTTTTTTTTGACTTGTATAGCACCGTCAAGTACAGTTTCTTTATTTTAAAACTACAGTGAAGGATAAAAAAGTAGTCAATGGTAAAATATCATTCAACTGAAAATCTCTAAACAAACAAAAATAAAGTTAAACTAACCCTCTCTTCTCACCCATGATTTATAATGTATAAGTACTGTACATTTTTTTTGCAATAATATTATTAAAATGCCTGATATTTAGTGGCACGAGTAAAAAAATTAAAATAAATTAAGAAGCAGAGGCCAATCACCGGACATAAAGCTTCAGACATGGTCAATGACTAACACTGGTTTTCTTGTGCGTCACCGTGGACATCAGGGCTTGGACACACACAGAAGCAAAATGAAGTCTCGCTTGAGCTCCGCTCCCGTGGCTCCGGGGTTCATTTTGCCGTCATCTTCTCTGCCATGTGCTTCTGCTGACTTTCAGCGTGTCTAGGGGGGAGGAAACAAGCCATGTTATTCCCTGTGCCAAGGGGAGGTGGGAACCCGAACCGCACATGGGGCTGTGCTCCACACCAGCATCCGCACTGGCAGCCACCCCAAAAATACCATTTCCCGCCACGCGCCAAAGCCCCTGCCATGCCGACCATCTTCCAAAGCCATTTCATTGACAAAACTGCCATTAATTGCATTTAGGATGCAAAACATTTCCCAAAGCACAGAAGGAGAAAGAGATGCGAGGTGGCGTTGGTGCTTCTCCACTGACCCAGGTCCACCTCCCATCCCAAATCCCCCCCTCTCATCGCTTTCTCTTCGTTAAGGGAAGCAGTGATGGTGTCTTGCAAGACTCAAAGGTGACAGCTCTCCTGGCTTGTCCCCAGGGCCACCATCCCCTGGGCAACACAAGAATTGCTCCCCAAATCCCTCCTGGCCATCCCAGCTGGTGGAAACTTCTTCCAGGCAGAGCAGCAGCAAATCTCAACCAGCTGCTACGCAGCACCATGGTGTTTTAAAATAGAGACAAATTTAGGCCATATTTTTTGCAAGCACTGACAATAACTGGTAACATCTTTTTCAGACTTTTTTTTTCCCCAAAGCTTTCAACACTAATGTTTCTGCAGTGCATTGCTAATTATCTCAAAGGAAAATGCTCCTCAAGCCTTGCTACCCGGGAGATGCCTTTCTTTCGGAAACCCACCTATATTCTGCAAGGCTTTGTATTTTATTGCTATTGAACATTAACACTTAAGAGATTGAGAAATTCCCCTGTCTTTCCAGGGCTTTCCTACTGAAATTCTGCTAAAAGAATTCTGCCGATGGTGAGCTGGGAGCACAAAGAGAGCATTATCCCGAGGAGCATTCTTCACCTTGTCAGATCCTCGATGTCCACCAGCATCGCGTCCTGCTCCGTGTGCAGCTCGTCCCGGATAAGCAGCAGCTGCACCAGCTCCTCATTCAAGCCTGGTGTCGGGGAGAAAGGGGGTGAGTTTGGGATGTCCTGGGGAACCCCACTTTGGGAACTTCCCCACCATGGTACACATAAGCTGGAGCAGAGAACCAGGAGGGATGCACACGAAGGTGGGGACAGGCAACAAAATTTTTGTTTTCTAGGATAAACCGCAACCTCCTCACCACTGCGTGCAAGTGGTTCCTCTCTTAAACTACCTCTAATGCAGCAGCAAAAATAAAGATGAATTGCTCAGTGCGTTGAGCCCTGCTGGTTCAGCTTTCACTCACTTGTGGGCAACAACCCTGAGCAAGAAACAGGCTGCAGAGAGTGGCCGAGCCACTCACCCATCCAGCCTCATACTGAGTTTTTTAATTCCCTGCAGCAATGCAGAACACACTGCCCACCCGTCCTGCTGTGGGGTGACTGTCCCAGCCAGCCCCTCTGCTCCAGAGGGATGCTCGTGACATTGGATTCCTGTATGGGGCTGTGTCACAGCGTGGGGAAGGAGGAAACAAAAAGGATGACGTGAAAAATCAACCTGCCAGCTGAAGGCTGAACCTGCCCATCACTCGCTGCCAGAGCTGGTGTTTAGGCTGCTTAAATACCATTATACTTAAATATAGTTACAGGCTGCCTAAATATAGTTATATATATAAATATAGTACAGTTAAATACAGTTATACTGGTTTAACGCCTCTTCAGGTTGGCAAGCAAGCTCAGTGTAAATGATGTTACCACTCCCATACTTGGGTGCTTTCTAAAGCGAGGTTAATTAATGAGCTTTTTTTTTTTTTTTTGCCTTTGCAGCACAAAGTAAGAAATCACAACTCAACGGTGCAGCTCTGCATCCTCAGCAGGGATGCTTCTAGAAGAGATGCAATTAACCACCGCGAGTAGGGAGGGAGCAGCACTGCGCACCCCAACCAACCTTATTTTGACCTACAGCCACCAAAGAAGTCCACTCCCCCAATTGTTAATTAATTGGAAGATGGAGATCCCTTGGGGGAAGAGAAAAACCCTGGATCTTTTGGAGAGAGGAAAGACAGATGAGGCAGCGGGGTACCGTCCCTGTGAGCAAAGGCAGGGACCCAAGAAACACACTGAAGGACTTCAAGAGAGGATCTACCCCAGGATGTTTGCTAAACTGGAGGATTTCTCCAGTGATGGATGATTGTGGTGCCATGGCATACCACCACAGGAAAATGCCACTGTAAAGCCATGACTAGCAGGTGCTTGCAAGACAGGCAGATGTCCCAAGACTATTTTTACCCAACCAGGTTTTGAGTGAGAAGTGGGGTGTTAGGTGCTGGCACAATCACCCTCCCCTCTTAGGGAGCCAAGTGTGTACTTTGGGGAGAAACTGAAAAAAAGGAAAGAAAAAAGTCAAAGGAACCAAATCTGGAGAGAACTCCATTGCCAACTACTGCAGCGTGCCTCTTCCATATACTCGTGTTATCATTCATTTACCAACATTTCTATGTGTATCCCGGAGAAGTGGTCTTAATTAAACAGGACATAGTAAAGAATAATTAAACAAGTATCACTTACTTTCTATCTGTGAGTGGAGATCATTGACTATCACTTGTAGCTGCCCGATAGTCATGTCTCTTAGGTCAGTGGGTTTTAAACTTCTCTTCATCAGGCATTCACTTATATGAGGCATATGTGGAAGCTGAAAAGAAATTTCCAACTTTTTACTCTTTTCTCCCAATTATTTGTATTCCTGAACAGCGGCAGTTTGCACTGCGGGTGTCCCCCTCTCACAAGCCCGCATCGACAACTGTGCTTAGAGTACCAAAATGAACTGAAACATCTACACAATGTTTGGATCAAGGTCTTCAGATCTACCAGCGTCAGTGGTGGACTGATGCAAACAGAGGTGAGGGCTGTGGCATGAAGCTCACGATGAGACGGGTTGAGTGGACTACACCTTAAGGATGAGCAGCATCATGTCGTTGCCATCCTCAAGGTAGTAACGATCTTCACACTTCATCATCTCATTCTCTGCATCCATCCCACTCCCATAACGTCCCGATAAGACAACCCATGCCAACCCTTCAACTCCTGACCAGCGGTCCCTATCTCCACTGCTCCTCTGCACATTGCTCATGTCTCCCTGAGCAAGCGCCACTGGCCACTGTGTGTGTCTCAACAAGCAAAAGCGAACAGCAAAAGGGCTGGCGCTACCCCTCTGCACCATCCCACAGTCCCCACTTACAAGATCTGCTACTGGCGACTTCTTCCTGTTTTGCTTTTCCACCTCGACCTGCATTTTGGCCATGGGCTTTGCCATAGCCAAGGCCATTTTGGCTTCAGCTTGGAGTTTCTTTTGCCTGGTGAGGAAATCCATGTCGTCGAGGGATTCCGACTCTTCCTCCGTCGTGTCTCTGTCAGAGTAGGACGAGCTCTGCTTGCTCTGGGAAAGGAGACACACAGCCATTACAGCCCTGTCACCCCAACTGTGCTATGGCAAAGAAGTTTGCTGTCAGCTTAAAAAATATTTATATGCATTTAGAAGTGGTATCGTTTCTACGAGCATAGATGGTTTTTTTTTAATCCACAGGATTATATTTAAAAACCAGAGTAATTCCCAGATAGGCCCCCTTGACTATTAATATCAACTTCAGCATTTCAAATGGGAAGAGGAGCCAATCAGACCAATAGGTGTCGAAGGGACAAACTGGTTAAGCTGGAGGAAAACATTTGGGGCCGTGGTGTTATATTCACAAAGGAAAAGAAAGGAGAGGAAAGCTGGTGGGAGCTGATACTGCTTTATATACATTATCGCCCTGATAAATATCACAGCCAAAAAGAAAGGGAGGAAGGAAGGAAGGAAGGAAGAAGGAACTCCTTCGCACGAGGGCATGAGCAGCTCTGTGCAAGCCAGGGGCAATCTGCCTGCCCCTCAGCATCTCATATCTCTTTTATTGATAGCTGAAGGTGCTGCTCTGGGGTTTAGTGTCGCTATTTTAATTTTTAAATTTTAATTTATTTTATTATCATTAATTTTTATAGGATCAGCTCTTTCTCAGCTTCTATTATGGATGGTCTCATGGTTTCCATGCTCTGGAGCCCCTGCGGGATGGGTTCCCAGACCTACCATGGGCGACAACGGCGTGTCCAGGCTGGTTTCTGTCTTGCTGTCATCGGCATCGCTGTCCTTGTCGCTGCCACTGTCATTCACGAAGCAAATCTGCAGGTTCATCCCACTTTGTAATCTGCGGGGGGAAAGGTAGAGGTGATGCTGCAGCCCCCTCGTGCCTGCGCTGACGCTGTCAACCTGCGGCTCTCCCCGCCATGCCAGTGGGCGAGATGCTGGAGTACCATCAGCAGCCTGTCATTCACATTTTGAAAGGATGCTCTTGTCCTGATTTTGTATTGGCCGCAGGAAAATATCAACATTCTCACTTTTTTTCTAAGAAAATGGTCACCCCCCACCCAAAAGCCCAGCCAGGACCACCAGCACACGACAGCAGGGCACAGGCAAGCTCCTGCTGCTGCCCAGCGCTGCCATTGCTGTGGGACTGGAAACTCAGCGCCCAGGTTGATGACAATGCTTCTACCACCATCTGTTGATGAACTTCAGAATTGCTGAGAAACTGCAGAGGTTTTGTCATCATGGGTGGCTCTATTATTACGTCAAATAAAACACTATATACACATAACATATGCTTTATACATAGATGTATAAAATGTAAGTATATATTTACATATAAAACAGACAAATAATATATAAAATATTACATTATACAAAATAACGTGTAAATGATTTAAACTATTTATTCAGAAGGGTAATAAGCCTGTTTATGGCCAAGAGGCACTACTGTACCGCAAGAGATGGTTACTGTGTTTTCTGAAGCCTCTGCACCATTGCTTGCTCTGGACAGGTTAAGACCACCCAAATTCACCTCCCCAGGAATGATTTTCTCTGGATGTGGCAGCTCAGGGTAGGTGACAAAAGGGTGTCTGTGAAAGTCCCTGCTGATGCCCTCCTTGCAGAGCAGCTCTGCAGCCGCCAGCCGAGCCTACATCCCCCGGGTGCTCCAGAACAATTTGCCCACATGACACCAGGGTCAGGCCCATTCCCTTCCACAAAATCTGCTCAAACTTTGCACAGCTTCCAAATCCATTAAAAAGTAACCTCAGAAACTAGAGATTGCTGGGGTCAACTCTATCAGCCTTCTTGGTGCATCAGACTCCATCCCCACCTGCTGAAGGTGAGGCAAGCCCCCCGAAACGTTCTGCTGCCAGTTATTCCTCATTCCCAACGCTGGGGCTTGTATTACTTTTATTTTAGCGCAACTATTAGTTTAGTCACTATTACCATGAAATAGATAGCATTAATAATTAAAATTGGAGGATGATGAAACACTAGAGCAGGTTGCCCAGAGAGGTGGTGGATGCCCTGTCCCTGGAAACATTCAAGGTCAGGTTGGATGGGCTCTGAGCAACCTGATCTAGTTAAAGATGTCCCTGCTTACTGCCAGGGGTTGGTCTAGATGACCTTTGGAGGTCTCTTCCAACCCAAAACCATTCGATGGATCTATTCAATAATTCTGCACAAGCTTTTACATCGTGGTGGACAGATGGTGCCCAGGCTGGGGAGTGGGATGCGTCCTTGGCTCATCTTCAAATTGCATCGTGCAGACAGGGCAGAGCAAGTACAAAACATGGGTCTGAGACTCATGCACCTTTTAAGAGCATGACCCAACATGTGAAACCCAGCAATTTATGCCCTTTTATTTTGTATGCAAGCACAAAAATGAGAGCAACAGTCCTGCAAAGGTTCCTCTAGGTCCTATAATGGGCAGCGTGCAATACTAATGCTGTGCCTGGACTATAAATATTAACGAAATGCCAAAGTGTTCAGGTACAGCTGGTAATTTCTCGTAGCACAGCTGCCGTGCAGCATTAATTAGACCCGCACTATAATTACAAGATAGTGGCTCCTGGTTTAGCTGTAACTACACAGAGCAAAACTGTTTTCCCTTTCAAATGACTTGCAGTTCAATTTAATTTCACAGTTGTACCTCTCTGGTGTAATAACAGTATTCCTCCTGGTTTTATGCCTCTCCAAGACTTCTTTTCTTCTCCCGCACCATGGCAACAGGTAGATCTTCACTCCCAATGTGGGAGGTATTTGATGCTTTCCAAGTGCCATGGGTTACTCCTTGACAGCTGAATATAACCAAGAATTTCTGGAGTATATTTGGTGCACTTACAATTTAAAAAATTTAAAATTTAAATTAAAAAAAATCTGAATAAGTGAGGAATATATGCAATGTGCCAGCCGTGGGGATGGAGCTGTGTGTCCAGCAAGCAGAGGGCTGCTGCAACCACAGCCTGTGCACAGCGCATGGAAGCCATGGGGAGGCAGGCAGATGCCATAAAGCTCACTTTTTTTCCTTTCATGTGGGAGATTAATTGCCTTGAACCAGCATAGAACAGCTGTGGGCTAGTTATCAGCATCAGATTTGCTTCCCACAGACTGCAACCTCCCCAGCCACCGAAGGAAGTCGTGTATTCACAAACTCGTGGTTTTTCACCAACCATCACTACGTTGCTTGATGGGACCATGGGACCATCCTCCAGCCCTGCCCTGCTTTGGACATGAACGTCCAGCATTTAAACCAGGCATTCTGATATAAAAATTCTCAGTATTTTGCATCTCAGTGAAAAGAACCCCTTGGAAAACAAAATTAATGCACTGTTTTCACAAGAATAACTCCGGCTGTGCATTCATGATACTTCCACCACTGCTCTCGGTCTGCCCAAGTCCAAAGGCAATGCTCAGTTCAGGGCAGAGATCCTACATGAAAACCAAAAGGAAAAATAACTCAGGAAAATTCAGCTCACCTACCTTATGCTCTGAGCATCCCAATATCTCTTCTATACAGTTTTAAGCCAATCTTTTAGCACATTACTTAAAATTATTTATGTAAAAGACACCTATTGCCTTTGGAGCATAAGATGTTGCTCTAAAACAAAGGAAAACGCAAGAATATGGTTGCAAGCAAAAACTGAGGGATTCTCTGAAGGGAAGGTCTCAGGACTTCCCCCTGGGGGCATCTCACACTTTTCAGCCTCCAAAGAGGTGCTGGGCTGCAAGGCTGTCAGGCTTACCGGGAGGAGAGGCTGGGCTTGCCGCTCTTGCTGCAGCTGGTGTAAAGTCCTGGGCCATCGTCGAAGAAACTGCCCAGAGCCAACTTCTGCCTGATGGACTCCCTCTCATTCTTCTGGGCCTGAAAGGGAAGGGCGACAAGAAAGGATGAAGTGGCTAGTCAAGCAGCAAGAAAGATGAAGTCTTGTCCCACCAGCCCCACTGTCACACTCGTGACGCCCAGAACCCCCCAAGCTGTCTTGATTTAGATTAGATATGAGGAAGAAATGTTTTCCTGTGAGGGTGGTGAGACACTGGCACAGGTTGCCCAGAGAAGCTGTGGATGCCCCATCCCTGGAGGTGTTCAAGGCCAGGCTGGATGAGACTTTGAGCAACCTGGGCTGGTGAAAGGTGTCCCTGCCCATGGCAGGGGGGAGGAACTCGATGATCTATAAGGTCCCTTCCAACCCAAACCATTCCCTGATTCTAAGATATACAGCCACTGAGACCACGCTTGCACCACGCGCATCTTCCACTTCCCTCAGCAGCCTCCAAAACCATACAATCCCTCTTCTGCCAACGTGCCTAGAGATGTATTTTTAACCAACGCAATAAAATTATTCACAGTTTTAAAAATGTGTTTATATGTTTTTTTGCCTAAGGGCAAACTACAAAGTGATTTGAAATTGATCATCAATCACGGATTACGGAGATGACTGGGTAATCAATGGAAAATGAATGAAAAATCACTGATCTAGATTCAAAATTAGTACCAGTACTATCCCAGTGTCTGTCACTAACGGAGTATGTGCCAACACTGACAACAAACTCATACAAGGCAGCAAGTTATTGATAGAAGGAACAATTTGAAGCCCCCAAACATTTAATTTTAAAATAACACATAATACCCAATCAAGAATACATAACAAAAGAAAACATAGCAGGCAAGCACAGGCTGCTTCCACGATGTTATTTAATATAACAGCACTTTCCATATTTCACCTAACTAAAAATAAAGCACCTTTTTTGGATACCAGGAACTGAGATACAACAAAATACAAAATATTAACTTAAAATAGGTAATACCTTAATTCCAACTCCAGTGCTGACTACATACATTACGTTATCACACTGCCCATTATACTGTCAATCCCTCACCAAAATAAATAGTTAATTTGTAACCTAACTCCTTTTATTTAAATTATTTAAAAAATTAAAAATAGTCCCCATGGCATCAAGTGGTATTGAATTTCTGGGTTCAGCTCCCAGTTTCCAAAGTTCTACCCAAACTGCTTGAGTAGGTTTTTCTCCTTTGTTTTTTCAGGTTTTGGTAATCGATGCCTCAATTGCACAGATGCAGCTAGACTTAAAAAAAAAAACAGCCAGCCCTGCTGGTTAAGGCAGCACAGTGGAAAAAAAAAAAAAAAAGGCAAAAACGAGTGAGAAACATTTTTTGAATGGACTGAAAGCTGAGACAGGGTCCAGTTCCTGGTGCTGCCCACCTCACGATGCAGGCGGGTACCTCCCCTGCGAGTGCCAGCTGCATCCCTCAGTGCATCAATTACTGGGAAGCCACGGATGATCAGCATCCCCCTTTTTCCAACTCAGATCATCCCCTCCCATATCTTCCCATCTACTTCTGATTTTCCTTGTGTTCCTACAGAAACCAGGCGCCCAAAGTGCCTCTCCACCTCCTCCATCCCAGCCTCGATGGCTCCCTTCCTCAGCAACATACTCCCCCTATGCCACGTGTGCTGAAAGTTACTCTTCTCTGCATCAAAATAAATATAAATACAGGCACACTTTCACATATTTACCCCTTTCAGATGGGGCCATCTCTCCAGATCTTTTTAAATTTTGCTCCATTTCCCACTGAGACAGCAACTGCTCCCAGTTCGACATGTGTCCATTTAATCAATGTGCAATTTCTTTTCTCCACCAAGACGTTACTGAGGATACTAAATAATGCTGCTCCCAGGACTGAGCTCAGAATATCCCATTTTATAAACCAGACCCAGGCTAATGACCATAAAGAAATTGAGAGTCCTATTTGTTGTTATTGTAAAATAGGGAACAGTTACTAAGACATATAATATACCCAAGGGAACTGGATTTTAGGCTTGAGATAAATTACCCAACAGCTGCAGTATACATCCTGAGTTGGGTACTGAAAACCATAAATTAAGAAGGAAAATTGCAGGTAGTTTTTTGATTATCAAATATGCTTACTTGGTATCTAAAAAATAACAGATCAGATACTCAAAATGCAAAAGCATTAGAAAGAAAAATATAAAACCATGTTATTTAAATGTGTTATTTTGACACTGGATAAAAAAAAAATGTATTTCTGAATGTGGGCTCCGGTGTAGAGCTGAAGTCTGGTTCAGACAATTTATTTTGAATAAAAGGCTGCTTTTTATTTTTAAGGCAAAACCAGTTTTGGGTGGATGTTTTCCTTCTTACTGTTGACATTCCAACTTGGAAGGCCAGTAGCTACCTTTGTTTAAGTACGTTAATAAAAACACAATGGCAGATTCCGGCTGTGACCACCTACATGTAGAGCACTTCACCCAACCCTTCCAGGAAAGGCAGATCGCCAGGAGAACTTCAGATTTTCCCCACAGTGCACACAGCACGCTGTTTCCCAGCCCTAGTGCCTGCCGTAATTATTGCTGTTTATAAATCTATCGGTAGTAACCAGATTAGTAAATGGGCTAGTGGAAGGTGTTGGAACTTGATGAGCTTTAAGGTCCCTCCCAACCCAAACCATTCCATGACTCTATGATTTTTGGTTGAGAGCCTGAATTTATCCAAAATATGCCTTCTTCCCATACAACCTCATCCCTGGGGGCACACGGAGGTACCACCAGTGCTGGGGGCTGTCCCCGGCCAACCTGATGCTGGATGGAGAGTGGACGCCCATGGCAGCGGGCAAAAGATTTCTGCAGTTTCCAGTGAAAAAGTCCACACTGTGTTATTGATGTCATTTATGAAGTAGTAGCTGCACTGCTCTTTCCATCATGTACACTCCACAATATTCAGCATCTGTATGAGCTGCCTCTACTCATTACAGACATCACCCGAAACAGCAGATAAAATTGCACAGTGATGATTTATTTGGCGTTGAGGTGCAGCAGCGATTTGCCAGGCTCCTCGTTGTGCTCTGAGACCCCTCCCACTAAGGCAGAGCAGCCAGCTCCTACTAACAGTACCGACAGGTACCCAAACCGGACCCAACACCTGGCGTGTTTTGTGAAGGCACTGCCTGGTTGGAGAGGGAAGAGTTTAATTACAGATTAGATTAAAAAAAAAACAACAACAGTGAATTACAGATTAATAGGGGCCAGCAGTGCTTGGGGGGCAGGACCCCGTCCCGGGTGGGCAGTGCTGCTGCCACGCGATGCTGGGGGCTGCAACGCTGCAAGTCCGGTGGAGACAGGATGCCACGGGCATCCACTGGCACCAAACAGTGTGCAGCCTGTGCCTGGCCCCCTAAGGCACGGCCAGGCCACCCAGGCTATTTTTGCCAGGGTCTGTCATTACCAGCCATGGACAATGACTATATTTAAAGTTCCAGACCCAGGGGCAGCGCCTTATTTTAGCTCTGTAAAGTACAAGGGCTATTATTGGATTTACAAACAGAAACGGTAACCACAGAACATTTGTTTTTATCTCTTTTTTTCTTCAGGGTGGATTTGATGCTAAGTGCAAAATCAAGTCAAACTCATGCATCTCAAGCCATGTCGCAAGCTGCCTTAAAACCCAGGGCTCTCAAGGTACGAGAATGCATTTGGAAACACCTCTTTACATTTTCTTTATCATAAAATGATATGGAAACACAGGGGGAGGAAAGTTTGCCACCCTGTACCGGCATGTTAAATGCTGCCAAGTGCTTCCCTGCTCTGGCACCCAAACCCCAGCACCCTGGGAGGGTGGGGGAATGTTTTGACCGGTCCCCTTCCTGCCCAGCGAGCAAACAAAAGGCTCCTTTTCATCCCTTACCTTTTTATAATTCCCTTCCCCAGCCGGCTCGGCTGCTTTCCTGATGACATCACCCATGCCATCACCCTCCCGACTCATCTCCTTTGCTCCCGGATCCTCACGTGGCCACTCAAACCTTCCTGTCGGGGCATCTCAGTCCTTCCTTTCCTCTTCAATCAACACCATGGGATGAAAAATCCTCAACCCCGGAGCCAAGACGTATGGCAGTCCACCACTGTGCCCCAGCCGGTTTGTCTCCCCGGTCCCTCTTGCTTCCTGGCCACTCCGGAGCACCTTGCCTTTCCCTAATAAAGTCAACGGCAGCACTGCAGCCTCGGCCAGCTGATGAGAGGGAGGCAAGGGCTGCCCGGGCCAGGGAAGCCACGTTCTCCTCCAGCCACTGCCAGCGCTGGATAAAAATAGCCCTCAGTCCTCGCCCAGCTACACAAGGGCAGGAAAAAACCCGGTGTCTGATGTCAAAATCCAAGCCCAGTGGCGTAGTTATGGCCAGGAGGATGGGGTTTTCTTTCTCCCGGGGTTTTCACCATGGAAGTTATATGGATGAAATCCCAGCTGTCGGAGGTGCTGTCATGGCCGGGGTGGTGAACCCAGCAGAGCCGGAGCGGTCCTGAGCCTTTGCAGTCAAAGCAACATCAGCCACAAGATGAACTTTATTTACACTCTTTACACAAAAAAAACACCACAACAGAAAGGACCCCAGGGAACTATTTCTTGGCTAAACCAGCTTTTTCAGGTGCAAAAAAACCCAAACTTTTGAGGAATTCACCATCAGAGCTCAAAAAAGCATCCAGCCTAAACCTGCCACCTATCCCATGGGATTGCAGAGCCCAGGGATCACCACACTGCCTGGTCCCCACTCAGGGGTAGCCAAGGACCCCAACCCTGGCTACCGGGGGGGCTGCAGTCCTGCCCGGAGGTCCAGGCTTCCAGCCACAGCTGCTACTCCCAACCCTGCTCATCTCATCGTGGCGTGCAACATTTGCTCCAGATCAGCTGGGGGTGGTCAGCGATCACACGCTCAGGGGAGGCACTTCTATAGGGAATCCTCAGGAAGGTGGAATGTATCCCACCATTTCTCAGTGATCCTCAAAACGTGGCCTGCTGGCAACGAAAGCACTGATTTTTGGTGCGACATGACTACGCTGCGTGTTAGATGAATAATTTTAATAGCCCTACAAAGTTTACATGTTTAAATTACACATCCAAGTCATGCTGACATAATTTCACCCAAAATGCATATTCTAGCTAGATTAAGCTCTAACAACAGACAAATTATGCATCGCAGCATTATTCTGCTCTGAAGTTTCAGGAAAAAACAGTACTAATAAACAGGATGGTTTAGTTCCATTCTTGTCCCAGGACGCTGCTTTGTAATTCCCAAATGAAACAAGGTCGTTCATTATTTTTAGTTCCCCTTCACCACTGACTCATTGTGTGCTTTCCTGCTGTTGCTAAATTAACTTCCTCTCTCGGCCACGGGGATGGATCCTGACACAATAAATACGAAAGAAAAAAAAATATCCCATAGCCTGAAAGGAAGGATGTGGCCAAGAGCCCTGGGCTGGGGGCTGTGCCTACAATCTGCCACACACTTCCCCCAAGTTCGGGACAAGTCACTGTATCACCCTGCCCTCGACCATCAGAGGGGGATCTGTGGGACAAGTGGATAGTTGATAATTCTCTGTAGTAGCAACCTGGGCTAGTGGAAGGTGTCCCTGTCCATGGCAGGGGAGTGGAACTCGATGATCTTTAAGGTCCCTTCCAACTCAAACCATTCCATGATTCTATGATTTATGAAAGCTCAGAACGGACGTATCTGGAGCAGGTCAGCTGGGGTGTCCCTGCGACGTGAGCACACGGCCACGGAGCCAGCACTGCGGGGAATGCACCGGCTGGGGCCAGCAGTGCTCAAGTTCTTCTTGAGCGAGGTGAGGAAATAGGGCACATGCGGTTTTATGTGCTTTAACACAGTCTGAGTACTTACGGAGGAGCAAGTAGCTAAATTTAACTCTACTGTGCATACATAACACTTGCTGGAGGCAATGGAAAGCCCCTTCATGTTGTTGGGGGATACTCCACTGGGGGAGAAAACCATTCCTCCTTTCTGGTGGGGATCTGTTCCCACACACTTCGATACCTAATTAGTACATAAAAAGCCCAAATTCCCATCAAAGTTCAAAGCAAGCACTCCAAGCACCCTCCCTGCCAAACCAGAGCTCATGGCCATGGGGCTCTGGGGCCAGGGTACCAAGGGGACTTCCAGATCCACAGAAATCACAAGCTGCCAGAACTATTGAATAAAACATTTATTTTATTGTAAAGGGCCGAAAAAAAAACCCTCTTCAAAGAGCCCCTTCCCAGCACAGCATCCTTCCACCACTGAGCAGCCAGTACCAGGACCTCCAACAAGTCCCTCCAGATTTCAGGATAAGCTAGACCACATCCTCCCTCTGAAGATGCTCCCTTGAGCTTGAGCACACCAAGTGCTTTCCACCTGCTTTGCACAGCTTTTTTTTGAATTATTATTTCTGTCTAAACAAGGCAGCCTTCAGCCTCAGCTCCCTACAACCCAGGCTTTATTGGATTTTATTGGAATTGGTTTGGGACGCAGGGCCAGTGCATGTGGCCGCACAACCTGAGGTTCTTCTGCTGTAGCATCTCTCCAGCATGCCTCCAGCATGGCAGCCATGGGCAAGAGGCCATGCCAGCAGCTCTCCGGCTCTGCCGGTGTTCCACGGTGTGTTTCCTGGCATTTGAGGTTTTCTCCAAGGCCCGTCTCCTGGGGTTATATTCTGCCATGACAAACTGTATTCACTTTAATGAAAAAGACGATGACAGCCTGACATCTCTACATGCCACAAAGGCCTACAAACCCTACAGAGATCAAACAAAAGAAGGCTAACAAAAAAATATATATATATATATGTTTTTTTTTTAAATGAGCACTTCGTATTTGAAGCTTGCTAATTTTATGGATTATTTCCATGGTTCAGTGCTTGGGGAGACCCTGGGAGCAGCAGGTTGCCTGGTCCATCCCCAGGACAGCCAGCCTGACCTCAGCCACACCAGCACCTCCTGGCTATGGGGGTCTTTCTAACAGACTTCCCCCTCAAGAAACATGCCCAAACCTGGCATCACCAGAGAGCCTGATGCACGCACGCAGACAAGGTCCCAGGAGAACATATATCATCGAGGACGCACCACATGCTCCGGCCCGCCTACAAAATTATTTCTAAGCAAATAAAATCTAATTTTTCACATCAGATTTTTTTTTTCCTTTTTAATTTTCTTTGCATGTGTTAAGCCCAGTAACATCTCCAGAGCGACCCTCCTGCCAGCAGATAGCTCAGACCGAGACCAATGCCAGCTCACGGAGCCAAAACTGGTTCCCAGGGGCAACTGCCTGTTTGGAGGCACCGTGTGGTTTCTCCACTTTTAACGGTGCATTAGAAATCAACCCAAGGAGACAATGTAAATCTCCACATATTACCCACTCACACGGCAACAGCAAAGAAACACCTACAAAGCCGTCAACAGCCCCAAGAGTTCTGTTTGGCTTCATGCACAGGTAGATCTGTCGGGCAACGCTGAAAATCTGCATTTACAAAGCAAACAGAAACACTGGCTAAGGCTGCAGGCCAGCAAAGCACTGCTAATGCAGCCATTAGAATAAAATCTTTATTTCTCGATTTGCACGCTGGCTTCTATGCAAACAAATGCTACCCAATGTGCAAGAGCTGATGTTTTTCTTGTCAAACTGTAGGAGAAAAATGGAGTCTCAAACAAAATGTTTGGAACAGGAAAATAAATCAGTATAAAATAGGAGAAGGAAAATAACCAAGAGAAAAATCCATGCCATGAAGGGCAGCAGCCTGCATGACTCCAGGATGTGGCCACAGGAAAGATACCAGATGCTGGGGCTGCCTGTCCATGCACTACCTGCCCTAAATTTAAACCTGACTTAGCCCAAAACCCCAGGAGGACCTACAGCCACCTGCGTTTCAGAGAGCAGCAGCACCAGCTCATTTACAGTGCAAAGCAGGACTTTGGAGGCAAGGCACGGCATCTGACAGAAACACCCTCCTCTTCCTCACACCCCCCCTGCTGCGGAGCTGACGTCACAGCCGTGACACTGTTATGTCAGAGCTTTTCTGCTGAATTTCTCCAAAACAAACGCATTTTCAAGTTTTCCCTCTGCGTCGGCTTGTTCCCCTATTTGGTTTATTTTTAGTTTATTTAGTAGCTCTAGAAAAAGGGGGGTAAGGGCAGCAGCTACACACTGCCACCCTCCTCCCCCGGGGAGCTCTGGGCAGCCACCAAAATCCGATCATTGCTGGCTCCTGGTCTGATCCGAACCCTGGGATTGCCAGCCACAAAAGGATTAAAACTTGGCCTTTAGGTTAATGGGTTTGGGAGGGGGCTGGGGTTGTTCCTAATCTTTGCAGTGTCGTAGGAACGTTCTGAACCAGATTTAATTTCAAAGAGCATTTCTGCGGACTTCTTTCTGTGATTTGCGTGCTTCTTCTGGATGTTTTCACTCGAATATTTATGGGTTTGGAGGAGAGGAACCAATTCATAAACAAGCAAGTAGATGAAAGAAGATAAAAGGCGGCAGTGCTGCCGTCGCAGCAGCCCAGCGCATTAACATGCAGGGATGCTGGCCAGGCCTGCGCCGCAGCAGCAGCATCGCACGGTATGGCTTGCCATCCATCGCCCACCACCACCAGCACCAGCTTCCACCCGGGAAACAATGCACAACCTTTAACCCTTGCGTTCCTACGAGTATGCTGGGAAAACATCCGCTGCGCAGAAACAATGGCACCATTTATTAAGGCACTGGAGAGCAACAGGCTCTGAGCTGTGGAAAAATCAGATCTCTTGAAACAGAGGCTGAAAAAAAACCAGGATTTTTTTTTTTTTTTTGCAAAGGAGCTAAAAATAGAAATTCATGTCCAGAAGCATTGGGTAGATTGAAAACAATCAGTGAAAAATCTTTTCAACTCTTCTCTATCTCTGCACATACGTATGCTTTGGTATCTTTCCCCTTCATGATATATTTTTCAGTATGAGATATATTGCCTTAAAACAGACTGAAGTTTGAATTAAAATGCAGTGGTGGGAAAACGAGGATGAGCCACTATCCTGGGCAAAGCCCCGTCTCTCGAGGGTCCAGCTTGGAATGCCTGTTGGCTCTTTTGCAAAAACACACTCCACTGCACGTACGCAAATGCATTTCTCAGCATTGCCATAGCAGATGAACAGGCGTTTGTGCATTTAACAATCTGCCTGTACCATGGAGCCCCGAATGTGCCATTTCCCATTGCAGGTGCACCCACCAGCACCCACCCTCCCTTTAGAGGGAAACGAAGCCACAATAACAGCCCACCCCAAGCTTTCACTCACCCCACTAAAATAATTGGGGCGTTGCTCAGCAAACCCTGCTATGGCTGCTGCCAGGCCCCAGGGCCCCCCCAGGGATGGGTTGGGCGGGGGGGGGGAAGGCATGATGGATGCTCACAGAGCAAAAAGCTCATCCCCAAACCCATCACCAGCTCTTGGATGGATTATTTAGCAGAACAGCATGAACCACGCTGAGACTGCATCTGAAAATCATTATCTTGCGGGTCAGCTCTTGCGCTTCGATAATCTTGAAAGCGCAGAGAAATATTCTATTTATTCTAGGCTAAAATTATTTATTCTGATATCAATCATAGAATTTACACTGCTCTCCTACGGCAACTCCAAAAGCGCAAAACCACTTCACACGGAGCAGTTTCCATCCAAGCAAGCTAGTGGGGTGCGGGCAGCGGGGTATGGACAGTGGGGTGACAACCTTCCCCCCCCCCCCACCGCACTGCC
>WKFP01015271.1:340224-360411 GCA_011057875.1 Pterocles orientalis | reverse complement strand
TTTACCCTCTGCCGCAGAAATAGAACGTGACTTTTTTGGTTTTTTCCTCTGGAACAGGTTCTGCCCTACATTTGCAACTAATTATACACCTCTACCCTGCAGCGAGGTGAACTGGAGTCTCCCCCGTCCCAGCACCCGCTTGGGCTGGGCTCCCACCACAGACAGGACCTGGTTTTGGGGACAGGGGCGGAATGGGGGCAATGACTGCACTCACCCCAGTGCCCTTCGCCCACCATGATGGGCCCTTCTCGAACCAAATTTATCCAACGAAAAGGTCTGGGAAGATCAAGGAAATATCTAGCACTGTCTCCGCAGAGGCTTTCTGCAGGATGATGGCTGGGTGGGGGTGTGAAGTCCCCATGTCCCAGGGTTGGGTACCCCTCTGCAGCACCCCCCCATCATTACACACCCAGCAGGAATTCCCTGTGATTTGCAGAATACTCCATTGCTACCCCAAAACAGCACTGTGGGATTATCAAACTTTCTTCCCCGTTTGCAAGCTCAGGCTGGAGGCCTGACCCATGGAGGGAACCGAATCCCATTTTCTATTTTAAAATTTTCTATTTTACCAGTCTTTAATAGCAGAGACTGGAAAGAATGGTGGGACAAGCTGATAGTTGATAATTTTCTGCATCTGCAACCTGCTGAATGCTGGGTTCTCAGTTAGCTCAGTTTGACTTCACCACTCACTTTCCCAGGGCGACACATACCCTGATAGCCTCATTTGCAAGAGTTTTCGGTCAGGCCACCCCTGGTTTCTAGCTAGGTGGAACAATGCAGCAAGTCTCACGTTCAAGCCTTATTTTAGCTGGACACGGATCATCTGAAGAGCACCAAAATGCGCAAAGACCGATGGTGGTGCTGCGGGCTGGGCTTGCACCACACACTGGGCACTCTTACCCAGGCTGGCAAATAGCCCTTTGGCTTGCGACTAAACCCAACTCCATCCCTCGCCTTCCTTCGTTAGGCAAATAAGGCTTTATTCTGCTTCCAGTTGCAGCCAGCTGTGGCTATGTTCAGAAATGCACGTGACTCTGAAACCCAGAAACGCTCACAGGGCAGCTCAGATTTGATTCCCTGCACCAGATGTGCCTCTAGAAAAAAAGGCCTTTGTAGGAACATTGCTCGCCCCAGCTTTCCCAGCTTCTCAGCCGCGCAAACCGGCTGGAGCAGCTGAGGGTGGATGGAGAGTCCCTCGAGTCCCCAAGCAGCTGGGTGGCGTGGATGGAGAAAAGCCTGAGACCCAGCCCAGCTCCAACCCTCCTCCCCGATGCCCTCTCCTCTGCAGGAACAGGGCTTTAAAAAAATAGAGGTTTCATTTAAAAAGAAAAAATAAATAAATTCTGCATAAGTTTCTAAGAGCACGAAGTTGTGCCTGTTTTCTACTAAATTTGCAAAGAATCCCATTCAACTAGGCAGCTATTTCCAAACATCAGAATCAAAAATCCCCACTTTTCAATATACTGCAGAAATCTTGGGCTTGTTTTGGAAATCTACCTGTGGCAAGCTGAAAGCAACTCCATGTATGACACAATCTCTAATGCCATTTATTACATGCATCACAAGGAAAACTCCTGAAATTACCCCCACTTCCCATGAGCGGGTCCATCTATACCAACGGTGACTCAGAGCCGCTCCGCATGCAGCAGATCCCCAATGGGGACTGTGCCAACAGGGTGATCCCCCTGCAACCTATTTAACAGCTTATCCCTTGTGCAAAACGACCCAAGAGAGAGCCATGTTCAGCTTAGCATGTCACCTGCTGCAGAAAAGCCACCAGTTTCCCTCCCCTCCAGGGCATGGAGCCTGGCACAAGCCTGGGATGCAGGGCAGAAGGGACCAAACGCCATCCTCAACCTCTGGATTTGCTCCTCTGTTCTGTATCCGTTTGCGATTACCCGTTCAGGAATGAGCCAGGCAGGCAGGTATATAATTAAAGCGATGAGTGATTAAATGGAGTGAAAGGCTTCTGGCAGCCCTCCAGGTGGGTCAATGGGAAATGATGCTCTGGGATGAAGGCAGCAAACAAGCGCTGCTGCTCTCCACAGATGCACAATCCAGCGGGAAGCTCCTGGAAACCCCTGGGAACCCCACCAGCCCCTCTCAGCTGGGAAGAGAAACCGAGGGGGTACCTGCACTGACTCTTTTTGCCCTTCTTATCAAGGCACCCTTTAACTTAGGGCATCTTACACCACTTATGACATGATCTAGACAAGTCTTGCCAAAGCTTTCCCCAAAACCTGCCTCAAACTAGAAATGCGGGGTTCAAAAGCCCTTGAGAACATCTCCAGGGGGTCTGACACCAAGCTGGGGGCATGTCCTGGTTACAGCTGAGAAGAACCTGATCACACACTGATGGTTAGAGCTGCTGCCAGGACAGTCAAGGACTTTTCAGCGTCTCTGCTGTGCCAGTGTCTGCAGGGGCAGGAGAAGCTGGGAGGGAGCACAGTCCCAGTTACTAGCCCAGGATTCGACTTCAAGTTTAGGACTGAGACCCAAACTGGCCAGTGGTCTATTCCATACCCTGCATGGCGTGCCCAGTATAGAGGTGAGGTTCTGTCCAGAAGTGCTCTCTCTTTCCAGGTTGCCTCTCTCCAGGTGGTCCCTCTCCCAGGGTCATCTCCCTCCCTTGGTCTGTCCTCGGTCTTGGACACTTGGGCTCTTATCTCTGTTCCAGAATTGTGGTGTCAGGACTCTCCCTGCTCTGGGATCATTAGTTGGGAACAGGCTGAGCCTTGGTCATCAGGTGGTGAGCAGTATCATTGTGTACCACTCTTTTGTTGTATATATTACTATTATAATCATTATTATTTTCACTATTATTGTAGTTTATTTATTAAATTGCTCTTATCTCAACCCACAAATCTCTTTTCCCTTCACCCCTTTAATTCTCTCCCCTATCCACCTACAAAAGGAGAAAACATGCAGTATCCCCAATTCTGGGAGAAAATACATAATTTCTGATTCTGTGCACATCTATTAGTGCTTCGTTTGTTTTTTTCTCTTTTTTAAACTTACAGAAAACCCACCTAGTTCCTACAGCACATCCCAAACCCTGTCCCTCTCCACCAGCCGTATTCACAGCACAAGGTGTCAGAGGCAGGCAGCCTGGCCCTGCCTGCCCCCATTGCAGCCCTCCGTGCTCTCCCTGGCTGCTGCACCTCTGCCCCAGGCCCAAGGAAATCATTAACAGGGGAGAAATACACAGAGGTTATCAACTCTCCCATCATCGTTCCTACTTGGGGAAAACACTCCTTAAAAAAATAAATAAAGCTGTGCAGGAAAGCCAAGCCTCCTGTTCACAGCCGAACAGGTCATGTTCCATGGGAGGGAAGGGAAGGAGCCTGGACGTATTACTCACATGAAAGCCACAGACAGCCCTTTTCCTTCTGTGTTTGTCATTTCTTCCTGTCCCACACATTTATTTTTACACACACATGTCCTGCATGGTGTGCCTGACCCCCAGCAGCTGCAAGGACTTACGCAGCCCTTCCTCCCAAAAGCTATGCGAGGGGCAAGCAGCGTCTGTTCCTTCAACATGGCAAGCTAGCGTTGGCTTTCCTTATCTCCGATGAAAACATCAGAAACTTTTTCCTGCCCACAGTTATTCCTGGAGGGGCCTTGTCAAGCACTGGGAAAGTTTATTTTTCAGGTTGGTATTGGCCAAGCCATTTGGTTGATACAAAAAAGCAACTCTAAATTAACATTATTTTTCTTCAAATCTCAAAATAAATATATTGCTGGATCATGTACCAGGTCAAAATGAGGCAGGAGATGAAAGCAGAGGACAAGGCAGGGAGCCTGCCCCAGGGCAAGCCCCACTGCCTCGCTGGATTCTCCTGCTGACCCATGGGCTTGCCGAAGCCCAGCAAGCTTGCAGAGAACCAGGAATTATATACAGCATCAGGGGATTTCAGCTTTATTTGCCGATGATTTACCAAGAGTGATGGATTTAGCTTCTCTTTAAGCCAAGCTAAAGCTTTTCCACAGTGTAAATATAGCAAAAAAAAAAAAAAAAGTATTTTTTAATCAGTTAATACTAGACATCTGCTTGGCAAGTGGAGTATGTGTTTGGATTACATCCATATATAATGCTTCAGACTATTACTTTTTTATTTAAGATGATGGTGAGGTGTTTTCCATTGTTTTGTATGTGTTACTCTTCTCTATGAGGGGAAAAACCTCCAATGGTTTAAGAATCCAACCAGTGCCCTTCCCTCTTCCATGTCCCGTTTACTTCCCCGGGGTTTCCGGGTCCTTTCCGAGCAGCAGCGTTACAAACCCCTCCTGGAGCACAGGCGTACCAACTGGGCAATTTTTAAGATAAAAACTTGTGGGCTGAAATGTTAGAATAAAAGTCTTGTTCCTCTGAGGACCAAACATGACACTATCAAAGAAATGAAGGGGAATATCCCTACTCTGAGTTACTATTAGTTCAGAACTCGTACGTGACTGGGGAATTAAGGAGGACCAGGAAGGGTCCCTGTTGCATTTTTGTTTTGATGCAGAAGTGCACATCTTGCACTTCTAACAGCCTCATACTTCATTTTCAGTGGTAAGAGATTAATCAAAAAATGTCAATTTTCTCCGCATCTCACAGACGGCATCTTTGCCATTACATAATTAAACCACGATTTTCTCTTCCCTCAAAACGTGGAACAAAAGGTCACAGTGATTTTATGTTCCTATACCTCTGATGCAGAGGATGTCAAATGCTCTACACAGAACTGAGTGAATAATTTAAGTCACTCAATATTTCTAGCTTTCTGGTGATATAAAAGTGACAAAACATACAGTAAACCACCAGACTTTTCCATGAAACCCATCTAGAAAGACTCACCGGCACAGTTGCACAGGCTGAATTTTCCACTGCACAATTTATAAGCTGGATCACACAGGCTTAATAGAGAATTTACCAGCAGACTGCCGATGAGCAGGTATGATAGCCCACCAAGTATTTAGTGCTAATGAACAGAGAACCATTTCATCTACCAGCTCCTAATGATCGTGGGGAGATAGCAACAGAAAGGCTACAGCTGCCTCCTTGCAATTTCTTTTTATATTCTGAAGAATAAGCCTGTGCTTAGAAATGAACTATTCATGGTATGCAAAATGCCACGGAGAACATGAGTTTCAGGAAGATGAGGTAAACTTCTAAGTTTTTGTATTAGCATCAATAAATTAAAATGTTACCATCTACCTCGCTCTGCAGCACTATTTCTGTCTTTTTCGCAAGAGGATTTGTAGCAAATGCCATCACCTATAAACAATTTTCAGCATTTTTGGCCTGTACACACCGACGGTGCCATGCAGACCTGATGTTTGGTGAAAGCAGTGGGGTGGGTTAGCTGGCACCCAGTCACATCCTATTATTTTTACATTGCCTCAACCCAACCCAAATCAGACCTTGCCCATCAGCTGACCCCCTGCAGCATCCCCCGCAGGCCCATGGACCAAGCCAAATCCCTACCAGTGCTGCCTGGACCTGCCGCGCCCGACTGCATCCTCCTGCCTGGCACTGGCACCCGGAGCATGCGCGCCCGGCACGGCCACGTCGCCGGCTGAAATACAGGGGGGACCTGCCAGCAGCCCACACCCCTGACTTGGGCTCCAAAGCCCATTTTCTGCCCTGAGCCATGCCTCAGTGAGAGGGGCTGGCACCAGTGGGAGGCACCCAGCAGCTCCCCAAAACTTCTGAGATCTTTAATGAAAGATTCCCAAATCTCCAGCTGTATAAATATTGATAGAGAATCACTCCAGACCCTTAAAGCTATTTCTTCTGATGCGTCAGCTCTCAGTAACATCTTCGTCAGATCTCTCTGATAACAAATTTGGCAGGAGTTTTTAATGGAGCAAATAACCCATTTATGCATTTTCAAATTCCCCTCGCTGCACGGCACATTCAGGCTTGCTCCATGCTGCTTGCAGGCAGGCTTTCCTATCCCTCCTCCCCCAGCTATTTTTTTCATTTTTCAAATATAGTTTTTATATTTGAAAAAAAATAATAAAGTTGCATGGGGCCTCTATTGCAAAGACTCACATTTTACCAGCAGGCAAGGAGAGGAATTATTGTATTTTCTGATGACGAAAAGAGGGGAAAAAAAAAAAAGGCACGAGAAGAGAGAGATTTTCCTCGAGAAGATGAAGGACATGGAGGCCTTCACCTTCCTCAGGCTGGGGCCAGCAGGAATTACGTGGAAAGGTTGCTGAGGTGGAAGCACGTACAGAAATCCCATGTCCCACGCTCACCACTTAGCAACCATTAAGCTACTGCTCTGGGGCCAAAAGCTATTTCTGTATGAAATATTAATATTAATTGTGGCAAAGTCCCTGAAACTCCAGTCTGGCTGTGCAGGCAGACAGCAGTGTAACCTGCATTTAAATATGGGTGATTAATTAGGCTTTAGCATGGCACGTACCAACAGGCTACACCTATATTCATCCAGTAACAAAAATGAAGCGCTGAATTATCAATTATAGGAGCCAGAGGGCAACATCTGTGGATGGGGACAGGATTATCCTGCTACCGGTCGCCTCAAGCCTGTCTATCCATTTCCATTCCCCTTGGGCTTTTCCAGGCTGAGAGGGCTTACTTATGGGCTGGCTTTATATTGCAATTCATTTTAATTGCAAAAGCGATGCTAAAAGCACAGACCTGGGACTTACAGGCTGAAGAAGTAAACAAACTGCACTACAAACTCTGAAATTAAGTTTCTTTTTCAAACAGAACCAAATGCTACAAATACAAATATACTAGCACAAACAGGTATCAGCAGCGCCCTTTAAATGCTTCCCCAGTAAGTTTATGGAGACAAACCTCTCTCTAAGTCATGGTTGAGATAAAAATAGACTGGATGGGATTTTTCACACAGCTCCAAAGTCTGATGTCCATAACTCCAAGCTTACTGACACAACCTGGCAGAAATCTCTTCCCCCCCTCCCCCCCTTTTTTTTTTTTGGGGGGGGGGGGGCTACTTATATTACACACACAACTCTCCAAAAATCAGTAAGCTTTCAGCGAGGTTCAAAGCCCTGCACTCTTGAGATCAGGGGGTTTTTTTTGGAAGGATGTGATTACTGCGTGGGGGCAAAGCCAGGTCCATGCCAGTAAAACTTGGTTCTTACTTTAGGTTTGTTTTACATTTTCAGCCTTGAAGAAAATGGAGGTAAAGGTGATTTTCTGTGTTTGACTCCCAACCCCACTGTCACTTGAGAAAGAAAAATAATCTTCTTGTGCTGCAGCAGCCTGTAGGTCAGAAAGCTGATTACACTTAATGAACATGACATAATTCGCAACAGGTATCAGGTACAAGCACCAAAAACATTACCATCAGTGATAAAAAAAACCATCTCTGTCCATCCCTGACACTGCAGCCAGGTTGCAAACCCAGTATTTGCAATAAAATGTGAAGTTATACCTCTCGGTAGGGCAGTGACACTGAGCACGAGGCTGGAAAAAGCTAAAAATAACAGGATAAGCAAGGGTGGATCCCAGCTGAGCCTTATTAGTCATGGAGAGAGGGAGCGTGCGGGGCTGCTGCCGGTGGCAGAGCAGCACCATATAAGAGCAAGAGAATGATTCTTGTCTCTTAAATCAGATTTTTCTCCTGTCCTGTCCTGCCTCAGGCACTCTTTTTCTCTGAGCAGACTTGCTCTGCCAGCCTCCAGCTTCTGCTAATAATACGGAGCATTGTTTTCTGCGAGTCTTGAAACAGAATAAAGATTGTGAGTGATTCATATTAGGGTGTCCGCTGGAATCGGACCAATATTAACAGGCAGGCATGTGAGGGGTTTATTGTAATTTGTTGAGTTTTTTTTTCACTTTACACCATCTTTGTGTCGAAATGGAACCTTTGAGTTGAGGGATGGCAGGAGGGCCCAGCAAAGCCAGCGTTTGCTGCTGGAGGATTAATTTGGATGAGCAGAAAGGGTAAGGTGCAGTGTTTTATCTTGTGATGAAGCCAGAGGACAACAGAGGGATCAATAATCAAACACAGCTCAGCCCGGTGGGACCCCCCTCCAAGACTACAGCAGCAGCACCCGGCCGCCCCAGCCCCACTCCCCCCATCTTCTCCTTTGCTGCTAATTGCAATTCCATCAGTGCACCAGTTCTGCTATGTGCCACCCAGGCAGCACCAACACAAGTGGGGTCTCGCCAAGGGGACACAAGTGACACCATCCAGTCCCTCAGCCCAGCAGATGTGCAGCAGCCCTGTGCCCACCTTGCCCAAATCCACAGAATCATGGAATGGTTTGGGCTGGAATGAACCTGCCACTAGCCCAGGTTGCTCAAAGCCTCATCCAGCCTGGACCTGAACCCCTCCAGGGATGGGGTATCCACAGCTT
This sequence comes from Pterocles orientalis, assembly GCA_011057875.1. Classification (NCBI taxonomy): domain Eukaryota; kingdom Metazoa; phylum Chordata; class Aves; order Pterocliformes; family Pteroclidae; genus Pterocles; species Pterocles orientalis. The sequence goes on along the minus strand of WKFP01015271.1, from coordinate 352,065 downwards.
CTCTCGGCAACCTGTTCCAGTGCCTCACCACCCGCATGGGAAAACATTTCTTTCTCATATCTAACCTAAATCTACCCTCTTTCAGCTTAAAACTGTCACCCTTTGTCCTATCCCTACACCCCCTGATCAAGAGTCCCTCCCCATCTCTCCTGTAGCCCCCTTTCAGCACTGGAAGACTGCTGAAAGGTCTTCCTGGAGCCTTCTCCATGCTGAACAACCCCAACTCTCTCAGCCTGTCATTGTACGGGATGTGCTCCGGCCCTCTGACCATCTTTGTGGCCTCCTCTGGCCCTGCTCCAACAGATCTGTCTGTCCTGTGCTGAGGACCCCAGAGCTGGTGGGGGGTCTCATGAGAGCAGAGCAGAGGGGGTGAATCCCCTCCTGGTCACACTGCTGGCAATGCAGCCCAGGACACAGTTGGCTTTCCGGGCTGCCAGCACACATTGCTGGCTCACGTTGAGCTTCTCAGTCACACACCTTCGCACGGTTTGGCCACCTGGACACCTCATCCCAGCAAAGCAGCTGCCTGCAGCTCTCCCTCAAATGGCAAAATCCCTGGGAGCGCTCAGCCCTCTGGACTCCAGGAATACCTGAGAGCAGCACGTCACCGCTGCACAGCTGGGCTGCATTTGCACACAGTAGCTCCTTGTTCCTGAGGCCAACCAGCAGAGAATTACCATTTGTTCTCATGATAAGGGCTGTTTTCTGAGCTTCTCTGAGCATCACATTCATCCCCAACAGCATTCATCTCTCCAAGACCCTTTTCCAGCAGAACTAATGAACATACAATGCGTTAAGATGCTGCACGCTATTCCAATATAATTTTCAAGTTTAAACAGAATAATGATAAAAAAGCAGTGAAATAAGGCTTTAGTACTTCAACACTTGTGAAGACAAGTGAGAAGTGAAATATAAGAAAGAAAAGAGCAGTGCTGCACATAAAATCCCGGCCTTGGCCCAATTTCAGCTTTTGCCACTGACCAGGGGTAGCAGTGATCTCACCCTATCCCTGCCCTACCCCAGCCTCTGCATTTAACGGTATATTGGACTTCTGCATTAAATGTCAGGGACATTAAATCCACCATTACACCCCTGCATTGCTGGGGTAGGCTGAGGTGGCTCTGGGACTAAGCCCAACCTTTTGCAAACAAGCCCAGCAATGTCTTTGCAGAGCTTCAGGAACATCCCAGCAATCGGGTACCAGCACAACCTCTCCATAAGCCATTCAGGGGAAACTGTTTCTGGACCTCAGACTCCCTCTACAGAGAAATTACAGTTTATATTTTTGGCTTTTACCGAACTATCAGTGTGAAAGGAGATGGAGAAAAGCTGCTCACAGAAAGCAAACGCTCAGAGATGCAGAGCCTCTCTCTCCATCACCTCCACCAGGAGCTGCAAGCCCAGAGCAAAAGGATAATAAAGGGCATTTTAACACGAATGCAGAGCAAAAGCCAGGCAGGAGACCTGCTTTGGAAACCAGGGAATTGTGGTCACCCCTTTACCAGCACCTCCGTGCCAAAGAGCATCTCTGCACAAAGCAGCATGCACACCTGCACAGCATCCCTGCGCTGGCGGTGGTTCTCCTCTCCAACAGTTTTTTATTAAGTGTGTATTAAAAAATCTTTTGGTCCAAAGAGCTACTGCTTGAGGTCACAGAAAGCTGTGTGGTCTGTCCTTGCTCTTTGGCTGCTCCAGACAAGCTGGCTTTGGCACCTGATGGGTCGCTGTTTGCTCAGAGCCACTGATGCACCGAGCTGGAGAGTGCAAAGCAGAACTGCTTATAATAATTGAAATTATTTGGCATTTTGTTTGGCCTCACTTGGGTTCCTGCATGTACCGCACAGGCTGTAGGAAGTTGCCTGGGGTAGTGTGGGCTGTGCTGGAGCTTGCATCGACACCCCATCTAGGGAGCAGAGCCTGGGGCTGGCCTGATGCCCCTGGCCCTGCTTAATTTTCAGGGGTCAAAGGGGAAAGGGAATGGGGGAAACCAAAGATGTGAGCCATGGGAGGAAAAAGAGATGGTGATGATGATGCTAGCTGCCACAGCAAAACAATCACAGCTTAAAGTTATAGAATAATTTATCCTGACTTTTGGAGCACTGCTTTGGGGAGCGGAAGAGTGCTTTGCCGCAGACGGGTATTACTCCAAGGAATACTCATCGCCACACTGGGAACAGCAGCAGTGTGTCCAAGGCACTGGGATATTTCTGGTGGCCTTCACTACGGAAAGTTTATTTTTCCAGAAGCTGTTTTTTCTCTACCAGACATGTGCTATGTCACATGTTTACTAGTTTTCCTCCAAATACATTCCTTTAATAACCAAAAAACTTTTTTCTTAAAGCTCAAGTTACTCCATGGAGCAAGCTGGCTCCATCTCTGGGATGCAATGCTGTCCCTTCAGATCAAGGCAGGGACACCTGCGGGGTCAGAGCCAGACCTCAGACTGCTCCAGCTTTGATTACAGTTTTGTTTGATCCAGTGCAAAACAAGAAAATAAGCGTAATTAACAGGCACCCCTTAAGCAGTGTTATATTCTGCAGACAACACTGGCTTGCACAGTCACTGTGTTTTTGGACGCCACAACAGCTCTCCAGCATGTACTATTAGTACCAGCAATTTCAATGATATTAACCTTCAGCTAATTCTACATCCAAATCATTTAATTAGTAGGAAAGCATACGGATAACAAGGTAGGAAGGACTGCAAACAAAGTGCCAGAGAGGATGGGAACTCAGAGCTATCCCAAAATGGGGAACAAAAATATATCTATTTATATGGCAATATGGCATATAGGGACAGATGGTACTATCTGTAAAATGTGGGAAACCCTTATTCACGTTTCTTAAGGACTGTCTGGACTGATTTCTTGGGAACCAACAGGTATAGCTCATCCTGTTTTTGTGCAGGGAGGAGGACTGGATAACTTCTGGGCAACTGAGATACTCTTAAGGTATGCAAATATAGCCATTTTGGTTGTTCAAGGAATGTTTTAGATGTCCAAGAGAGGAAAGGGACAAGACTGTACATGGGTCTGGATCACAGGCACATGCCCTGATTTTCACATACTTTGCCCTTCCCAGAATCAGACAAGGGGAAAAGGTCCCAGAGATGTTTTTTCAAGGTTACAGGATGTTTCCCGGCTGCTCCCAACAGCTCCCAGGTCAGCCTACAGACGTAATGGAGTCTTCCGCCTAAGAAAAGGTCTCTTTCCTCTTTGCAAGCCACAGCTAGAAGCTGGCTTTACAATTTTCAACCAGAGAAATAATAGATGAGAAAGCAGAAGATGAAAGAAAAGGTCAGCTAGATCGTGCCAGGATATATGCTAAGCTGTTGGATATTATGTATTAATGCAAATACACAGTATAGAGAAGTCAGTAAGGAGAAATGATTCGCAGATTAATTTTTTTTTAAACTACTAAGACCAGTTTATCATCAAACTCCTGTCAGGCAAAGGAGACAGAGAAGAGGATGGCCACACATGACTCGGGTCTGGAATTCTGGTATTTCCCCAAGTCCTTCTTTAATAAATTCAATAGAGGAATTACATTAAATAAAAAGTTTAGATTAAATTTTTAATAACTCACTAAAAGCATTCCCATTCCCTACAGACTGTACATACTAGCAGCTTTTGTATGCCTGAAGAATTAAGCACTTTAATATAGTTCTCTTTTTTTAGCATTGCCATCTACCAGCGGAGTGAGGATTAAATCTCAGCCCGGCACTTCCCTTTCCTCCCTGGCCCCTCTGAATTGCAGCTATTTCCTCCAGCCCAGCCGAACGCTTGGATTTCATTTTAACAAAGCACGGACAAGCTGAAATAAATGGCCTTAGCGCGATTTTCTCATTTAAAGGAGATCTATAGATCACTGAGCAGGAAACTCAGATTGGGGATATAAATAAGATCTACCGCTGCTGTGATGCAAATGACTCTGAGGGTGCGACAGGGAAAGACAAAGCACCTCAAAACGATACAAGTACTTGAAAAACCCTTGAAGAGAAGGGTGATTATGTAGCACCTCATGTCTAAGGCACCAACAGCAGATAATTGCAAGAGGGAAACTTGTTTTCCACCGCAGCCATCAGTGCTTTGCTTACTGAGGTAGGACAGATTGCAGATCCAGGTTAGTGTGCAAGCTGGAAGGAATATTTTCAAATCTTTTTTGGTTATAACTAAGGAAACTTCTCAGGCAAAAGCAGAATTACTTGTGAAGATTTAACAGCCAAAATAGAGCAAACCCCGCTGCTGGAGAAGTCGCAGACGCTCCTTAGCAGCATCATTCTGCCCTGCCCATGTGATGCTAGGCTGGGGGATGCCTTCCTGGGGGGCAGCCCCTGACAACAGAACTGGTCGTCCAAGGTGGCCAGCCTTGGAAAACACTGAACTAATCAGCTGACATGATTATTTTAAACAGGTATTTGTTTTAGAAAATAAATACCTGCTCTGCGTCATTGGGAGAAACTGGGAAATCAGACTTCCTTCCCACCACTCCGTGGTGAGTATACCTAACTCTCGTAACTTCACTGGGGAATGTTACACACCCTCACAATAGACTTTCTTCTCAAAAAGCATCATGAGAGTCCACTTTTCCCATCAAATATGAAGTGGTGCTCCCTGGAAACCTTCTTTGGGCTGCATCACCGCATCCTGGCCGTGCTGGAAACACCTTACCCAGCTCAGTGTATAAGCTTATTTGTCAAAACAGTTACCAAAGAAAAGTCTCCTGACGCAAGAAAGTCAACTTTTGATGTCACTAGGGCAAGTCATACAGTGTCTGAGTACATACTGGTCTGAAACCCAGAACCCAGTTCTTTCTTTCCAGTTTCCACACAAACTTTTAAAAAAAACCAAACATGTATTGCACTTGCTTTTCCAGCCAGCAGCCAGTTCCTGCCGACCCGCCTTAAATCCAGGCAGAGAGAAATAAGGAAATAAATCACAACTATTCTGCCTGCCCATATCACGGCCAAGCTGATTCAGCTGCTAACAGAAGGACACCTGGTAAGGTTTTGGGGGTATCTGGAGCAGTATTTCAAATATTTAAATAAGGAGTTTCAGCAGACATGCCTGAGGTCCCTGTGCAACAACTGTGACCATGAGCTTCGGAGTCGAGGACGGTCCTGCCCTACAGATGCAGGATGACAAAAAGAGCAAAGACTTCTCCATGCCAGACCCAGGACCACTTGCCTGCCCCCCTGCCCGCTGTGCGGGGCTGATGCCAGTGTGGCTGCTCCAGGCTTTGCAAATCCCCACTTTCATTCCAGCTCCTCCAGCAATCTCCGCCTGGTTAGACTTCAACCCTATCGCTTTTTGCTTGCTACATTTCTTTTATTACCTTTTCTAAGTGCCCGTGAGAGTTTGCAGGCCGGGGGAGTTTAATACAAGATCCCGAATGGCTTTGTTGGCAGTGGCTCTCGCCATCGCCGCCAGGATGGAGCCAGCCTGGCTTTTGGGTGCTCCTGGGTAGATCTGCAATGGGGTTTGGGTTGCACTGAATATTAACACTTTTCACACAACTTTTAAATACCCTCTGCCTATAATATACCCTCTAATATACCCTGCCTAATACACCCTCTGCTGTCCGTCCACAGCAAAAATGACAGGTTTTACATAGCACAGGTCAATTCTGAGAATTAAAAATCCACTACCTTGCATTTATCACACCCAATATGCAAGAAACAGATGCATAAGTACATAGTTATTATCCTGTCAAAGAAATGTTCCTGCTGCCCTGAAATACTTATGTTTAAAGTGGGAATTTGAAAGTGTTGGTGAAGGTGCAGCAGGGGAGCGCTATGGGACTCCAGAATCCCTCGATTTCAAGATCATGCTAACAAAATTATGTCCTGAGACAAGAAAAATTTTGACCTGCATAAAGGATCACTTCTCTCTTTGGAAATCCTTAGCATTTGTTAATTACTATACCCAATATCAAAAATACTCTTTTAAAACTTACTAATTGGCCCTACTACTACTTACTACAGCCAGCATCAGGAATAGCCCTCTTCAGTAGAAGAAGTAGAAGTAGATTAAAGGGAGATTGACTGTTGCCTGCAACACAACCAGCAGTAGCACAGCGCAACTTTCTCAGCTTGTTTCAGCAACTTCCACATCCTATCTGAAGCATTCACTCACCCATCGAGTGGGAAGCGCTGCCAGCTCGCTGGGGTCCATCGCACGGGATAATTCACACCATAGTAATACTCGGATAAAGGAGATTCATTCATCAAAAAAGAATCCGTGTGCTGTCAGCCAATGTATTTAGCACTTTCTTTAATGAAAGGGTTTGCAGCAGCAATGGAGATGAAGTTTTTGCTCAAGATTATTAATCGCAGGCATTTTGCCTGGCCTGGTTTCAGAAGAAGCAAACGTACATCTTTCCGATCTATGTAATTACCAACGCTCTTGAAGCAGCAAGCACTTCAGAGTACCTAGAGATGTTTTCTTAGCTTAATGACATTGCACACTTTGGCAGAACCATTAATATCTCGCCAACCTCATCCAACCTTTGAGCTGGGTGGAAAGTGGACAAAGTACAGCACTGCTTTGACAGAACCCGGCAGTGATGCATCACCCACGGCAATCCATCCTTGCAGGTCCCATGTGCCCAGGGACACTGTGGGGACACCGGCACAAACCCAGCTCACACCCCTGGTTTGATGGAAATTGTGATAATTTCCACAGCTAAAAGGTTTTTCATGTCAGATGAGCCTTCAAACAAATGAACTGCCCAAAAGAACTCCTCTCATCACAACTTTGTTTCTTCAGTTGCCTGATGAAGAGTGAAACGGCCAAATCGAGTAGGTAAGCAAGCCATCAGGTGGACAGAGAAGGTCATGGTGGGCCTCTGCGCTGTAGGAATGACAGAAATGCAACTTCCTGCAAGCGAGAAGTTTAATTTTGAAAATCAGTGTGTCAGAAGTTAATGCACTGACAGTTCTTGTCTGGGGAAAATTGCTTTCAGGCATTAAACCCCTGGCTGTCACTCCCCACTCCCAACACTCACAGCCAAGACAACATCTAGGGATGAAGAACCTAACACTTTCAGTCAAGCTCAATCAAGCAATTATTACTTAGAACAAATTCACTGCCAATCTCTAAGCAAATATTTGCCCCCTAAATGCTAGGGACAACACCCCGAGGCAGACCAAAGCTTTGTAACATGCAACACCAAGGCTCTGCACTTGATCCCAGCCCATGTTCCCAACAGCCCTGCGACACTGATACTCTCGATACAATCGCCCATCGGGCACAGAAGCATTGTTGCTCGCTCTATTTCTCTACTCCCTCTTGCCGACCTGATCTACACATTTCTCCACCCAGGAGGGCTGCTCTGACCCAGCTCTCCCTTCAGAGCTGTCCTACCGCTCCACCACCAACAGACCCCTGCTCAATCATTAAATTATTTAACAATTTCATCCTGCACTGCAATATATACTTTGAATTCATCTCAAATTTTCAGCAGCGATGAGAGAAGACACCAAGAAAGCCACTGGCAGAAGAAACAGGTATTTACATGGTCCCTGATAACTTCCATCCTCCCAGCTTTCAGCATCTCCTGTGTTAGCCTGTAAAGCCTTTTACAGAGGATTCCAACTGTTTTCAAATGCATACCTAAAACTTTTCCGACTAATAGTGAATTCAGGACTGCCACCACCAGCTCTGGTGCTTTTTTGTTGCCTTTCAGGGTCCCCCCTAAAGCAGTCCCCAGACCTCCGGGGAGAGCCAGCCCCGGATCAAACACAGCTCTCTGCCCTCGAGGACCAAATGAGCTGGAAGGAAACAAGTTTAACATCCTAACGCCCTGTAAATCCATGAGCCTACGTGCCTGAAGCTCTGTTCTGTGCCTGGAAGGGCAGACAGCGCTGGTGTGTGACCTCTTCTATGTACTGCCAAAGGCGCCAGGTAACGGGCATCTCGACAGTGTCTGTAGCAATATCTTAGTGATGAAAAGGGCAAATACAGACTCCAGCACACCCTTAACCATACAGAAGGCTTCTTCAGAAGTCCTGGAGACTGCAAGGATGAGCTTTTATCGCTACAGCCTGCAATGAGCCTTGCTTTGCAGACAGCAAAATCCATTCAGTAGTGCCATCCGTCTACAGACTGTCACAAGCACCTCAGCCTCTTTGCGAAGGTAAGTCAGGTGGCTGAGCCATTTCCTCTCCTGCAAGCATTTTTTTAATTGGGTATGGAATTTGCAGGTATTCTTTCAGAAAATACATCCTATTGATTATAATTACCATCCTCAGAGATGCAATGGAAAGAATATTAAAACCATTAACACTGATTTGGATTTTATTAGAGCCATTAATGAAATGGCAAGCAGAGCACTGGTACTTCCCAAGTGCCTCAACAGCTCCTAAATGTCATAAATCATCTCATGGCACATTTGTTACTGCTTCGGATACAGCCAGGAGTTGAGCAAAGCGAAAAAAATGGGGATGACAATTGCTTCCCGCAGCTGGATGATGAGATTGGTCCCAGCATCTTTCTGATGAACCTGCTAAGCAACAACCGCCTTCAGAAAAGATGTAATTTCTCCTCTTAGGTAGAGGTCCAGCAGACACAAGAGCCATCTAACACAATCCCCTGGGCTTGTGCACGTCCAAGAAGGCTTGCAGGCAGCTAGAGCTGCCCCAAAAGAAAGAAAACCCCCGGGAAGGCGGAAAGAACGTGCGATCACCCACACAGTGCCAGCAATTGCCTGGCCTTGCTGGGTACAAGGCAAGAAACATTCTGAAATCAGTAACTTAAAAAAACGTATTTGGAAGTGTCTTGATCCCATCTTTCAGCAGATGTGGTCACAGCATGAGGTCCCATAAAGCAACACAGCAGCTGGGCGAAGTCGAAGAGAGCAGTAACATAATGGAGAAAGTTCAGGCCCTGGGACGAGACTGAACCACAGCTCCAGTTTCACCCTTACTGGTCGGGAGAGATGGACACATCCTCCATTTCCAGCCATCATCTTCCCATGGGTACCTGACACACCTGAACCCCCCAAGAGCCAGCCAACCGATGGAGCGTTAGGGACCTGGGTGGCATCACAGCAAGCCCACATCTTCAGAACAACCAGCCTGTGGCCATGGCATGGCCAGGATGGACAGCAATGCACCATCTGACCCATAATTAATTCCCAGCACCATTCCCACGTAGTTGATGTTCACTTTCTCCGACTTTCCTAGTGACTTGGGGCAGATCTCTGCACATACAGATGAGACCAAAGGTGCCTCTTCAACTTAAACGTTTTATTTAGTCCAGCTGCAGCCCTCCCAACCCCTCCTTGCATTTCAGCCCAGATCTTCCTTGACTAAAAAAAACCTCCTAAAACCTAAAGTCGAGGCCAGATGGAACTGTGATGGGCCTCAGACCTTTCTTACTTGGAACACGATAAAAGGCAACTAAACATAGGTATTGACACCAGAAAGAACTCACTAATTTCATAGGAGCTGCTTAAGATTTTATTTTTCATAATAAAACATTGATGCTGGATTCCTGATAACATGAAGCAGCCCAAGAAACGCTTCCCCTCAAAGAAACAGCTGGTTTCACACCACATCCCTGGTGCCAAGGTCATTTTAGATTATACCAGCCAAGGCCTGAAATACTGGATTTTCCCTTTTTCTAAGATATTCTGATAGCAGTTGGAGCAAGCTAGTCCATCTTCTCTGTAGTTGCTTCCTGGCTGGTTTCATTTCATGATTTTCATGTTTACAAACACTTGGGCTTCCAGCAGGGCAAGGCAAGGTTTTGTTATAAATAGCAAGATACTGAACTACAGGAAAATGTCAGGGGCAGGAGAAGAAAAAAAAAATTAAAAAAAAATTCTCTTCAATCTGATTTTAGTTGAGCCTTGAAGGTATTGAGTCCCTGCAGCTCATGGGTTATAGGTCTGGGTGCTGCAGGGGGTTGAGGAGAATCTCTCTCCAGGGCCACAGACAGTGAAAAACCTCACAAGAAACTCCAGCTGCTGGTGAGTGGAAGGGGATTGGCAGCTCAGCCCGACCCACAGGAGATGCTCTGGGGCACTAGGCTCCTCGATGCCTAAACCTGGGTGCCTGCCATGGTTCAGACCAGCTCCGAGGAGTGCTTGGGCTGTACAGCACAAGCTGCAAAACCCAACTCTGGGCAGGACAAGTCAGGGCATGAGGCAGCTGTGAATGCCTTCTAGTGAGGGAACAGAAGGATGGAGGAGGAAAACCTAGACAGAGGTGAAACAGGCAAAATTCCTTAGCTGACACCTCACCTGGTTAAGCACATACCCAGAGGCAAAGACTTTCCAGTATTGCGGATGCTTCCAGCAGCTTGGGGCAGCAGGAGTTTATCAGATAACAATGTAGAAACAAGCTCCCAAACCACAAAAATGAGGTGGTGTGTTTTTCTTCTTTTCTTGGAGCGGAGTTTGTGCACAAATGACTGTAATTAAGGATGTTACCTGTCAGTTCCTCAGGGCACTGAGGCTACAGTGTTCAAGCTTTGGAAAAAGCATCCTGCATGGCAGCTGCCCCACTCCTCTATCAGCTATTTATCACATCCAGCACCCACCCAGATTTCTCACCAATTACTTATAATTCAAGGATCTAGGGGGAAATCCCCCCCTCCCTGAGCCAGATGACTTCACAGGAAGTAAAGAAATGGAATGCCTTAAAAAAAATAATTAAAAAAAAATCAAGCATGCCAGGGGTGAGGCTGCAGGGCATGTGCGGTGAGGCACACATCTCTCATCATGTGTGTCATCACATCCAAGGGCTCCTGCAGCGGTTTCAGGAGATTTTGTAGATTCTTTTTGAGTCATACATTATGGAAGTGTCTCAACCAGCACGGCGTGCAGTGCTCGTTCATCTAACCATCGCTGCGGCTCACATCTCAGAAGTTACATACAATTTCTAAAGCTAAATTATACGCTCATGTAACAATTTACAGGGTTTTCTGTTAAAAAAACACGTTTGGGGGTTTCATCTTGCCCGACACTAGCTTATCATCCCTTACGAAAGGAGAAAATACACCACGAGACTGCCACTGCCCCCACCAGCAGAAAGGCCGCTATTCCTCAGCTTCTCTGAGGGAAAAACCACCTCTGAAGACAGCCCAGGGGCACCTTGCACCCAGACGGCTACCTGAAATTCATGAATCATGGAATGGTCTGGGTTGGAAGGGACCTTAAAGACCACTAAGTTCCAACCCCCTGCCATGGGCAGGGACACCTCCCACTAGATCAATTCCTCAAAGCCTCATCCAGCCTGGCCTTGAACACCTCCAGGGATGGGGCATCCACAGCTTCCCTGGGCAGCCTGTTCCAGTGCCTCATCACCCGCACAGGAAAACATTTCTTTCTCGTATCTCATCTCAATCTCCCCTCCTTCAGCTTAAAACCGTTCCCCCTTATCCCATCCCTACATCCCTGATCAAGAGTGCCTCCCCGAGATACTCCGGGAAACTTCCATCCTCTGGATTCCCAGGAGGAGGCTCCGCCACATCGGGGTGGGGGGGCACTTACGCCCCCGCCCCCGAAAACGCGACTCCACTCCGTCCCAACTCCACCGGCTGCTGGTCCCGGGGCGGGGGTGGGGAGAGACCAGCCCCCAGCCGGTGGGAACCCGCTCCTCCCCCAGCCCGGCTCCCCCGGCGGACCCCCGACTGCATGAGTCACCGCCCGGGGGGGAGCCCCTCCCGCCGCCCCCCGCCCTCCCTGCCGACTCACCGAGGCGGGGTTCCCGGCGCGCTGTCCCCGTTCCTGCTCCCGGCACTGCAGCCCCGCCAGGTGCCTTTCCAGTGCCGCCCAGTCCATGGCCGGTGGCTGCGGTTCCCTCGGGGGTTGCGCTCCACCGCCGCCACCCCGCCGC
>WKFP01015271.1:310820-340204 GCA_011057875.1 Pterocles orientalis | reverse complement strand
CGCGGGGCGAGCCGGGGCCGGGCCGGGGGTAGCCGCCGCCGTGGCGCCCGGTAGGTCCGGGCTGGTTCCTGCGGGCAGGGTGGGTAGCGTGGGCTCCCGGAGGCGGGTCTCCGCCTTGGAGAGGGGACTGTGGGAAATGCTGTTTTGCTGTACAAATGCAGCTCTTGGGGGGAAAAGAGTGTTTTGGGAAGGGGGTGGCACATGGCAGCTTTGGGCACCGCTGCTGAGGATGCGCGGGTTTGCGGGGGGGCTTCGTTGTTAATTACAAGGCGAGTGGCGTCCTCCGCTACCCCCAACCCCCAGAGACACGTACAGCCACACGTTACAAATTACCCCTTCTCACACTCTCCATTTCTTTCATTTTTTTTAAAATAGTAATTTAAAGTAACTAGTTAAGAGCAGCCCATAAATAACTCTGCAAAAACGACTAATCGAGTTTAAATATGCTGGGTCACTGAAGCCAAGTTTAACATGCAAATAGTCCCACTCCAAAATTCATTTAAAGAAGACTTTTTATTGTTGCCTGGCCAAAATGGAGAGCATTAATCACACAGAAGAGCACCTTCAGCGTCGTGTTTGGGAGTCCCGGCAGCACTCAGTTGGCCTCTGTAGGCAGGTACCTATAGACCTGACCCAGCGCATACAGTGGGGGAGAATATAAGTGATGGTAAACTTCTTACAGCCCTGGCAGAGGGAGAGCCAGCAGCTAGTCTTAATTAAACTCAAAGATTTAATTGGATTGAGAGTTTATTTTTTGGCAGAAATAGGGAAAGCCATGTATGAAACACATCCATAAGGTTGCATGGGGTTTAAAAATGTCCTGTTGTGCAGGATGGCGAGGGCGATGCTCAGCGCCAATGCACGCCGCAGCACATACATGCGCAGACACAAGTGGGCATGGGTCTGGCATGGCAGCGCTGGTGGGATCTGTCCTCTGCAGTTCCCTGCTCCGGCCCTGCCCGTGCCCTGCCTGTGCGCAGGCAGCCCAGCCTGGGTTTGTCAGTTCTTCCAAAGGGTGCAAAGGGAAGGAAGAGGGGGAGGAGGGAAACATCTGCAGCCGGTTAACTCCCCGGGATTTTTGAACGCGTTGCTATGCAGCTGTTCATCCCAAAGAGATTACAGACCTTCGCCGCAGGAGCTGGGGGAGGATGTGCCTCCTCTGCCGACTTACAAGTCTTATTCAACATCCATCTCTTTTGCCGCCGAGACTGAGTGCCATTGAGGGTCAGGATGTCAGTCTCAGGAACTCATGCCGGGTACTGAAAAACCGACACCACGAGGCAGACAGAAGAGAGATTGGTGTAACCTGTCGGGAGGCAGGGCACAGACTTGGGCTGGAACATTTGAGGGGTTGTGGATGCACCCGCTTGCCTCCCATCTAAGCATCCCCCGTGGGGTGGGAGACCCTGGCTCCTAGACACAGCCTGAGAGGAGTAAAATGGGATGTCGGTACACAGCAGATAGTGTTATGGTTGAATTGGACAAGGTAATATTAACCTTTCTGGTTAAGTGTCTCTACTAGGCGCTCTCCAGGTTACCAGCAAGGATTAACCTCAAGAGCAGCCATGGTCAAGGCTGCGTCCTTCCTCCTTGCACCATCCCTGCTTGCTTTCCATGCTGCTGGTGCTTGCAGTTGGGATTCATAATATTAGTAACTGTGCAAAATGCAGGTTTTAAAATAATTCCAGCAAGTGACAGGAGGGAGCAAGAGTTAAGCCTTGAGCCTGGAAATTGATCACATTGACAAAAGTTTTTATCAGTTGCACACCTGTATTTGACATACTTTGCAGGGCATAATTCTTTCTTTGAATCTATTTTAATTGCGTTGCCACCCTCAGAAGCTGATATCTGCTGAGCAAAGTGGAGCAGCTGTCTGCCTGGTTCTAGTCTGGCAGCCGCAAGCTGCAGAAAGCTTTTGTTATAGGATCTCATGGTATGCCTGATTGATTAGGAAGATTTCTTTTCTTCGATGTGATGAGTGCATTGATAACATCTCTTGGAAGATGAGAGAACTCCCCTCCTGTGTATCACATTGAATTTCCCAGTGCAGCACCAGTCCACAATGGAAGAAGGAAGGAGGAAGGCAGGGAAGCCACAACCACCCTTAAGCTGCCTCTTTCTCCTGGCCTTCACAGCCATCATCCAAAGCTGTAAGCACAAGATCATCTCCGCCAGCTTGGTCTTCATCTCCCCTACCACTCAGCACCTTTGTCTCCACCCTGAGCTCCCAAACCTGAAACATCCCCACACAGGACACGCTGACCCACGCAGGGCTTGGGATATGAGTAGAAGACCACATAGGCCTTCCGCCCCCAAACATTGAGTTCCTGGCATCAGCCAGTCCTCAGATAATTACTTCAGGCAGCAGCTAGTCACGACTTTAAGCACAATCAGTAGCGAACACTGACATTTGATCTGATATTTTTTCACCAAATGCTTTTGGATTGTGACTTTTTAAAAAAGTTTGGATTTTTCCCAGTTTTGAAAGTCTCCTTCCTGCCAGGCTCGTTGATTTAGTCTCGCCAAAGTGCTTTCTCTGCCCCAACTGGAGGATCTCCAGGTGGGCTTGTTCGGTTTGGGCTGAGTTGTAAGGGAAGAGGAAAAAACTGTGTCCTCTGGGTAATTTTAGTTGAAGCTGGGTTGTGTTCCTCATAGCAAATGGGTTTGCTGCTCTTACCTGTGCAACTTGGAACCCACTGAGAGCCCCAGATTAGATCCAGAATTGGTCTAAGGAAACTGCATTTACCTTAAAAGTCTGGCTGGGGTCTCTAGGGGAGGGGAATTACTCTTTAACTGCCTTCCTCGCAGAATTGACCTCTGTCATTATGCAGGTGGGGACTTGCCAGGGAAATGATGGGGACCTGCCTGCCCTGAGATAGTACAGGAACAGACTGTTTCCTTCCCACCACCCCTAAAAAGGAAAAGCACTGCACTGAGATCAAAGCACATTTCCTTTTCCCAGTAGGAGCCTTCTGTAAGTGGTCCTGTGGTCAGGAGAAAGGCTCTCAGCATTTGCCAGGAGCCTGCGTTGGACCCCAACATCCACCCAAATGAGTGTAGGCCCCCCCAAATTGCATGGACAATATACTCACTGACCCCTAAACTGTCCATTTTTATTCAGGAGCCTTTTTTTTTCCTCATTTTTTCACCCATTCCTCTTTTATAAAAGTTTTCTGCTGGACATTTCATGGGTCCAGCCTTGCTGTGGAGGTTTTCTAATCATTCATTCCAAATAATGCATCTGCCAGACTTTGTACGAAGCGTAAGCCAAGTGCAATAGCTGTGGTTTCTTCTTCCTAAGCTTGCAGGAGCCAGAAAGGTCCCTGGCTTCATTCACGTCACTGCCTTAATTCTGAGGCATCTTTAAAATATCCATCCTGGTAAATATTCCCTATCCCAGGAGCCACAGCTGTCCCCAACCACAGCTGTCCCCAGCACACCATGGCCCTGCTCCAGCACTGGTGGGGAGGAGGACAAGGGAAGACAGCCCACAAACTGACTCCATCCAGGGTGTCCCTCGGCAGCAGCATCCCACACACGTCCCCCAGCCTCTTCCCCCATCTCGGGATGGTCATTACACCATTTCATGGAACAACAAAAAAAAAATATTGTTTTATTTGGTGTGGAGAAGAACCTGGTTCTGTCCTGACTGCAGCACACAGATACCATGGTGACAGACACCTTCCAACATTACGAAAGCAAACAGGAACTCACGAATTTGTGTTTTAAGGCCAAATTATATATATAGGAGCACCGCACGCGTGACATCTGTCACTGTTTCCTATTAATACCCGGTGCTTGATGAATCCCCCGCAGCCAGCCTAGCCCTGGGAGGAGCTGATCACGCTTTCTAGGCTGTATTTAACAAACTCTTGTGCAAAGCAAGCCCTGGCCTGCTGCCTGCCTGAGCTGTGCCGAGCCGTACCAGCCTCCCACGCGCATCTTGCAGCACATGGGAGAGATCAGAACAAGCCGTGCCAAGGTCCCACTGTCAGCTACCAGAGGAGCCAGGGATGCTGCAGGAGGATAGAGCCACAACCTGGGGACGTTGCATTATTCTCCTTGTCGCATTCAGCTACAGTCAGTGTTTAGTTATTTTCCCAGGTGACTCCGAGAGTCCCAGATACAACCCAGCTGGCAGATTGGTGCCTCTAAAATAATTTCCGCAGACTATCCGAGTAGGCAGGGGAATGAAAAAAGGTCAAATTTAAGTTTTAATGCTGCTGGGAAAAGGAATGTATCACTCATACAGAAGTGATGACTAAAATGCATTTATAAATATATCCATGTGAGAGATGCTGTTCCCTCTATCAGCTGCCCTTGGCTCCGTGTGCTGCAGGCGGTACCTGCACCTCTGCCGCCTCGTTCTCACCCATGCACTGATGCTTGGGTTTATTTTTTACTTGCCCTAACTTTTCTTACACTGACCACAAGGTCTCATCTGCAAGATTTTCCCACCTCATGGGATTTCTCCTGTTCTGGGAGCAGCTGTGGTCACACCTCACCAGGGCTCCCTGCATTGCCTTGTCCCAAGAATAGGCAGCAGCTCTCCCTGCTGGGTGCTGGGGTGGGATTTTGCTCAGTGCTTTGTTTTGCTCAAGCCCCATTTAAGTGCTGTGTGACCCCCAGGGCCAGCAGCTTGTACCCCCACCCAGTAAATAAAACCAGAAAAGGAAGGAAACAGGAAGCTTTGGCTTGAGAGTAGCAGGGGAAGAGCCTTATGATAAAAATGCTTGAAAATAGTCCACAGATCAGAACAGAAATTCTGTGATCCATTCAGAGGGACAAATATTTCAGAAGGGCAAGGGGCACATCCAGACCGCTGCCGCAACCCCAGCTCCATCCCTGCACAGCGTGGTCCTCAACGTTTTCACAAACTTTTAACAGCTCCAGCAGCCAAATGCCCTTGCATGCTGCTGGCCTGCTGCATTTGATATACACTTGCATTGCATCTGGTATTTAAAACATTTTTTTCTGATTTACTCCTCCTGATTCATAGATAAAAAGGTTGTCTCCTCTCTAAAACCCACCAATACCATCCTGCAGTCCCTGCATGCTCAGATGGGCTCCATCATGGACCATAACCTTGATGGTTTGGCTTCAGGAGTCAGGAGCACGAGGATGCTGCATTGCTTCATGTCTCCTGGCCAGTCCCGTGTGTCCCTGCAATTGAGAGTCCAGCAACAAACCCCTGAAACACTGAAGCACAAAATAACACATTTTCCATTTAAAAATTACAAGGGTGGGGTGTTCAGCTGCATCCCTCCCAGGCAGTTGCAGCATCCCTTGGGGAAGCCAGAGGGCACAACACTGGGCAGCTTATATAGCTGCAAGCAAAACCTTTGCAGGAATTATTGCCAGTTGGATTTGCAGGTTTAACTATTTAAATTTAGCTAATTAATCCTTTGCTTAATTTAGAGGGGAGTTAAGGGGTGGGGAGGGAAATCACACGAGGCAGCAAGAGTGTGAGTGATTCTGCTTCTGCTGGCAGAGGAGGTGGTGGTGGTGGAACAGAGGGATAACAGCAGCGTCTCAAAACTAATCCCCTCTTAGGATCACATTCATCTTTTTTGGCTCTGTCAGGCACCAGTTCCCCATACTGGGATTTGATTTTTTTTTTTTGCAGCAAGAAAAGCTGCTGGGATGGCTCATCTGCTGTTGCTGTCTACGATGGCCATACTGCTACGGCAAAATAGAGCCTGCAAAAAAGGCCATTACTGGTGTCCTAACACACACCTGCAAAGACCACTGTGCCTCCTGTCCTTTGCAAAATTTAAAGAATAATTTTAAAAGTCCCTGTCCAAACTGGTTTTGTTCTAAATATTTTGCTGGGGGCTGGAGGATGAATGGAAGGGTAACATCCCATGAACCAAGCAGATGAAAAGGGGTGAGCTTTCCAAACAACTTCTCTTATCTATCTTATTTAACTATTTTTATATGTATCTCTGACAAAGACCAATGATGAATTCACATCCTGGCATCTGGGGAATACTCAAAAAGAGTATTCTGTCTGTTTTCAGAGGCACTCACCGCACCTTGCTACTTCTCGGTGGATTACAAAGGAGAAAACCAGGAAGGAAAAAAATCCCCTTAAATTAAAATGATTTCTTGGCCATTTTAACAGGGTAGAAGATAAAACTGCTGAAATCTCTTGAGTTCTGTCATTCAGGAGACCAAAGTGGCCAGCCAGGATAACTAATTTTCTTCCCAAACATGGTGAAATGCGCTTATACACACACCAGAGGTTTTATCTCTGCTTTGGCAGGGTGGGGATTACTGCCTGAAAATATTGAAACTGAAATCATGCTGAAATCAGTAGGAAGTGAATACTGCCTCATTGCTTTCACTAAGGTGCATTAAAGGCAATTACCAAAAAATACCCTTCGAGAAGTAAGTGGATTGCAATGAAGTTATTAGCAGCCCGGTGCCAGCGTTCCCCAAGGACTGCTTGGATCATGGTTATCTCCAGATGAAGAGTATAGTCCTGCTTATCCCTTCTCTTTCGACTCCTCTTGGTGTGGGTCCATCTCCTCCACCCCCCTCTGGCCATGCCCATCACCACCCCAATGTCCCAATGTCCCACTGTCCTCAGGGGTGACCCATGGCATCTTAGGGACCGGGATGCTGAGATGGGTTGATGCAGATGTGCTTGGTGCCTTAGGAACCCTGCTCATCACCCTTGCACCTCCTCCTCTCAGCCAAGCCAGAAGCATGTCTGCTATCCCATATTTTTCCACCAAGGACATATTGCTGGGATTGATGGACACTCAGTGAGATTGTGAATTTCTCTTCCCTTCTGTTATCCATCCTTCTGGGGTTGCTTTCCCATCCCAGTTCCTGTCTGGAAGGTACAGGAGGGCCAGGAAAACATTTAAACAAAAAGCAAGGTCAGTAGGGATCTTCCTTATCTATCAAAAGGCCCTGCAATTCAGTGTAATCATCAAGGCTGTGGAAAAAAAGAAAGTGCCCTTTTATGAACTGGTTCCACAGGCACGTGGCTCAGGAATGCAAGTAGGGAAATAGCTGAAATATTTCAAATGCATGAGTCCACAGCAGCGCCGCTGCAGCTTAATATTTATGTTGGTTACTCTAAATGCATTAACTCACAAATTTCAACATGTGCAAGGGATGTCATGCAGCATTTCTGCTCAGAAACCCCTCCTTGTGTTCCTTTGGGCATAACCACTGGTGCCACGGAAAATCATGGGACAAGAGCTGTGGGACCAGGGGGGGAAATAGCCCCTTAATTAAGCATCAACAAGGAGACCGGTCACTCCTCTGGTCATTACAGCTGGGGTTTGAAGGTCACATTAATAAAACCAGGCGGGACAACGCTCAGCTCCATCCCCGTTGCAGCAGATTTCAACCCGGCTGGGGGAGCTGAAGTAGGTAACATTCAGAACAAGAACCAACAGTAAGGAATTTCTCCCAACTTTTTGTTGCACTCCCAGCAATCCAGTCCACTGTCTGATTTAGGGCTGAGAATTTTTTTTTTTCCTAGGACCATAAATATTTTACAGTGAATCATTTCTTGCCCAAACCTATTAAACAAGAGTCGAAGAAAATGGCTTAGAAAATAAAAGTCAGGATATTCCTTCCACAGCCATACAATCTTCCCAAGAGTAATGCTTACCAATAAGTTTTGCCATACTGGCTCAGCTCAGCAGTAGAGTCAGGTTACATATAAATAGGCTCAGACTAAAGCAGCCAGAGCCTAGGGACATGGAGGGAACATATGCACCAGGAGAGAGAAAGGCGCAGTTGGTGCTGGAAGAGAAATAGCTGCAGGTGCTCTTCAAAGGGTGGGATCAGGTTCCATCAATCTGCTCAACTACCATTTAATTTGGAGCCTACTGATTCCCAGTTTCCAGTCAAGGGCAATTATCTTTTGTGATTTCTTTGTGTCCGCATCTTTAGGAGCCATATACATTTAGATGCAGTTCAGGTTTCCAGGACTGTGTACCGCTGCTTCGCTTTCCTCTAATGATTTATGATATCCTTAACACAGCCGTTTGCAGTGATGCAATATTAACATAACAGCTCAATAAACAGACTAAGAATGAACTGTGCTGACTTTTTTTTTTTTTTTTCCTTCTGAATTTCAGGGGTGACTGCAAACGCCCTGTACTGCCTTCTTCTCCATGGTTTTGCCTAGTATTTATTTTTCTAGAGGCAGTGCAGTGCTGGATGCCATGGGCTGGTCCGTGGGATGCTCTCTGCTTCAGCTGATGTGACCTGCATTTACTAGGGTATTGCTGAGATCACCCATTTCTCGTGGCCTGGAACAGCGCCCGCAGCCTCCAGGAGCATCTCCTTGCAGTGATCTCCCAGCCCTGGCTCAGGATGCTGCACCTGGGGGGCAGCCCCATAGCAGCAGGGGAGCCCAAAGAGACTGCAAAGGGGGTCAGAACATAGATTCCTTTCAAGCACCAAAGGAGAATTGGTTTCCAAAATACACGTGCATGCAAAACAGCTTCCTGTTAGAGGGCAAATTTCAGGTAGAAAGCTTTCCCTCCATCATCCCTGGGGTTGCAGAAGACTAAACAGATTGCGGATAGGGAAAGGGCAGGAAAGCCTCGTCTGTTATCACACCCAACAGCTCTGCGCTCCTTCAAAGGCCGATCACTGGCTTTTTACCCACTTGGTTTTGCAAAACCAATGAGAGCTGACAGCCATAGATTTCTAATGTTCCACATTAGGATCTGGTCACCCAGCACTGGGAAGAATTTTGGTACTCAGCTGTATTCAAAGGAAGAAATGAAACTTCAACACCCCCCCCGAAATCCCCCTGATGACATGGAAAACTGGGAAAATAAAATATGTAATGACAGCAAATGGAGCTGTGAGGAAACAAGTCCTCTTCCCTGATGATGAATTATACTTCGCTTGCAACAGATGCAGCTCTTTATATTTGTTTTTTGCATAAATCTACATATTAGCCTGAAAGCTACTGCACGTGCTCTGTGTTGCCTCGGCTCCATTGCTTGCTGCTCATTTCAGCTGATTGCCTTCAAGCGCGGGGTTGGGGCCTCCGAGCACAGCTTCGCTCCAACAAAATAGTCCAGCAAAATAGCACAGCCCATTTTGTGACTTTTCCAGACCCAAAAACACAACGAGGAAGCCCTGCTGATGGGGATGGCACCTCCCCAGCCCCAAGTGATGGGCAGAGCCCAGGGGGTTACAGCACCCACCAAAACCAAGAGGAGATGCTGCCAGAGCCATGGGTCTTGTTCTGCAATTCCATGTATATAATCTATAACTGATTATGTGGACAATAGATTTCTGGAGCTGGGATGGCCAGTGAGGATGGCTGTTGGTGTACTGCTCCTGGTTTGCCCCAGGAGTCTTATTCCTCAAGAAATCTAGAAGTGGGAGCATGCATGGGGTGCAGGTGGTGGGAGGAATACTCTGCAATCCCATCCAGAAAAGGCGAAAAGGATAGAACCAAATATAATTATCTTATTAAATGGTGAGCCCACTTTTTTTTCAGCTTTTCATAATCTTGTTTAATGCTATTGGTGTCAAGTTAAATTATTTTTAACTGTTTTTTTAAAAAATGCATCTGATGAATTTATGGTTTGCTCTATAGGATCTCCCAGAACATAATTCTCTGAGAGAATTTATTTTCCTGTCCTCTAAGGATTCTTATTTAATATCTGTGCACTGGAAATTGAGGCGATGAAGCAGGGAAACAATTCCTGCAGTGTCTCATTACTGGGAGCAGCCTTGTCCTACAGCCATGGGGAGCAACCTCGCCCTCGCAGGCAAGAGCCTGGCTTGTTTTGCTCCTTCCCCCATCCCATCTTGCCAACCTAAGCAGCTCCTGCTGTCCCCCAAGCTTGTCCCCTCCTGTGGGGCAGGCTCAGGGATAATCCCTTTACTGGTGCTGGTGGGAGGAGGGTGGCTCCATCCCCACTGAAGGCTCACTTTTAACAAGCTGGGTGAAGCAAGGGATGTCTTTGAGGGTGAATTTAACAACTGAAACAAACTTTTGCCATTTTACAGGGTGAAAGCGTTGCCTACAAGTGGCTGCAGGGCGTGGGAAAGCATGCAGGGAAGTCATTGGCACTGGTGATAGCGGAGGGGATGCAGGTACCAACTGTCCCCACGCCCTCTGGTCCTGTAAAGCCATTTTCCATTGCAGAGGACGGGTGTGGAAACTCTTGCCAAAGTGGGTTTAAAAAAGGTTGAGGAACAATGGTCTTGCAGGCAGGGCTGAAGGCTGGGGGGGGGGGAGTTTGGAGGGTCCCTGGTGCCCATGGCTCTGCCGCCCTGCCCAGATAGAGCATCTTCCCGACCTCTCCCCTTGTGTGTGGCATCAAACCAAAGCTACCTCCATGTCAGAAGGGTTCCACCATCTACAGGGACAGAGAAACATGCTTTCTTTCCCCCCTCATGACAAACTGAAGATCAAAAAGCTCGGTTTCAGAAAGCTCTTGCTACAGAGCAGCAGGTCAGAGGGATGCTGCAGAACTTGGCGCACAAATGCCAGGCTAGGACAGCAGAAAATAGAAAGCAAATTGCTGTGACCTATTACTCTAGAGGAAAAATCTATTTCTGATACGTGCACTATTTAGAGAGAGATACTGCTAGCTAGGCTCAGGCTGTAACCCACTTAGGCAAAGCTTCAGGCATAAAGCAATGGCATTGCCAGCTCCTGGCTACTTGTTCACCAGTGACACACTGGCACAGCACAGCAGGATGGAACATGCCTGAGCTACGTGGGAACAGCAAGGGAACAACATGGCACATATTAAAAGGCTGGATTAGTGGTGCACAGGGCTAAATTCCACGTCTTTAGGCTAAAGCCCTGTCAGGCTGTGGGCTGTTCATGTGAACTCTGAGTTCCCCCACGCTGGGATGGGAAAGCAGATCCTCCCTAGTCCTTGGGACAGGAGCTGGAGGCTGCAAGATGTGCAGGGGACACCGCCATGGCCAGCACGGCAATATAGTCCTTTAGCTTCAGCTGAGTCCACGGGGCAGGAGAAGGTCTCCTGCTTGCAGCCACTCAGAGGATTATCACTGACATAAGCTCTCAGTATTCCCTGACCTGAGCCCTGTGATGCAGCGAAGAAGAAAATCTCTCGGTATGATGGAGAAAGATGCTATTGCTAAAGGCATCTCCCCCTGTTCTCAGCAAGGCTTCAAGGTGTAGACTGAAAACCCAGATACAGGTGCCGGTATTTTGGCTCAGCAATGGGCAGGAGGGTTACGCTGTGTCTACCAGGAGAGGCTGCCTCCCAAACAGACACTAGATTCAGTTCCCTACAGTCATTGCGGGATAATATCTTGAATAAACCAACTGTATCTGTTTAAATACCTCAACAAGCAACATACCAAGCACAGGAGTTCAGAAGTGGCAGATTTAATCCAGCTCTTGAGAGCCTTCTCTGTTTGTTTTCCAGGACCCTTGCAAGGCAGAAACTCCAACTCCAGCTACTGCCAAGTGGGTGGGTTGGGTATTTCTGACTGCGCTGCAAGAAAATGTGGGACTAAAGTTTGCATTCCTCTGCAAAAAGCTGAGTAGCAGAGCTAAGGAACAGAAGTCCATTTCCACAGTACAAAGCCTGATCCTACATTATATGGAAGAAAAAGACTGAAGTTAACTCCCAGGAACAACCCAGGCTGTGTAGGGCAGCGTAGCCCATCGCTGTGGTGAATTTTTGCATCTCCAGAGGTCACACTGCAGCCTGGGCTTCGGCCACAGCCTCGTGTCGCTGGTTTTCCCACTGGAACTGGAAGTCGGTGAAACAGAAAGTGAATAATCCTCTTAGCAGGGCTGGCGCCGGCTGCCATGGCCCGTGCTGCGCTCCAATTAACACCAGCGGCTAAGCCTCACTGGAGGTTTTGTTATTAATTATGGGAGGGAGGGAGCATTGAGCATGCTTAGTGCATGGCTGCTTGGGCTGGGAGAAAGGAGATGTCCTAAAATAACTCACAGGGAAAAAAAAAATAATGCCTTAAAGGCAGCACAGAATCAGCACCATCCCCACAATGGAGGACAGACCCCTCCGGCCACCCCAGTGTGGTGGGGACTGGTCCCCAGCACCTCTGCTCATGCTTGGGTTCCCAACGGACATCCCACGAACCAGGGCCTGGGACACGCTCCTGAAAGCCAAAATCTGATTTTTCCTGGAGCTGGAAGGTCTGGAAACAGCCCCAAGGTGTTGTCTCTGCCCCGAGAGCCTGGTGTGGAGCTCAGCTTTCACTTTGTCCCCGGACCAAATCCCTTTCCCATCCGTAGTGTCAAACACGCCACCAAATACAGCCCAAGTGTTGCTTCTGCTTCAATGGAATTTGGAAATTGGAAGCTAACCCTTGTCACTTTTCCAAGCTGACAATTCATCTATGGTTATTCTTCTAAACAGAAGGTTGCAGAGTACCTTGGTTTGTGTCAAGGCAATTTCTGGGTTCTCAAGCTTCCACTGATCTCAAAGGAAAACCTTGTTTGTTTGTTTGTTTTAAATACGGAATTCAGTAGCTTTCAATTATTTTCTTTCTGGGAAAAAGCAAGAAACCCTCCCCAAACATGCAGAGTATGAGACAGGACGGGAGCTGTAGCGTCTTACAGCTTGGCCACAGACATGGACCCATTGCACCCATTGCCTACCCCGGCTGCCCCCCAGCCCATCTCCCCCTGCCCTGCGTCCCGGGCACACTTATCATTGTGCTTCTTGAATAACTCATTGAAAAGTTTTAGCACACTTGATAGCTTTTCCATTTAACAGCAAAACCCCATAAGTAATGACAACGTACTTAAGATAAAAGAGCTTGACGGTGTTAAATAGGGAATTGCTTCGTTAGGCACAAACCAGTGCCTTCCCCTGGCCTGCCAGATAAAATTGTGTGCCTCTCTAAAGGGACGTGATGCTTAAAATAGTCTGCTTTGTGCCAAATGCATTTTAAGAGAACCCAAGGTTGTTACACACCATAGGAGGAGATTTTTCTTCTCTGCTTTGGGTATTTTGCAGCTCTTTGGGCAGAGGGAAGTGGGGATATTGCTGGCACCCAAGAAAGTGCAATCCCAACAGCCCAGGGTTTGTTGCCATGAGGATGGCTCAGGCTACCCAGCTCCCACAACACAGCTGTCCTGCAAGGATGGCTGAAGAAAGCAATTCTTCCCAGAAGCTGTTTTTCCTATTTTTCCCATATTTCTCATGCCTGGAGGCTTTGTGAGGAGGTGCAGGAGGGACCCATGCCTGGGGAAGGTCTGCCTGCAACTCCTGCCGCAGGCACCTTCTTACCCTTATCACATTGATTGGAACAAAAAACATGTAATTCTTAATGCTGCAATACAATTGAAAAGAGATTAGCCTTGGAATGAGATTAGGGGAGCTATTAATTGAATGGGAATTAATAACTGTGCAGCTCTTGGATGCTGGGAGCTAGAGAAAATGAAAATAACCCCTTCCAGGCTGAGCAGGATGGACAGACGGACAGCACATGACACTGGGCTCTTCCTAGTTTGAGTATAAGCTTATTAGTGTGGCTGTGCTTTCAGAGCTCCGCTGCACCTTGTCTGGGGAGGGCAGAGGCGGATGGTGAGAGCTGCTACAGATCCCATTAGGAACTACTTTCCCAGCCAGCTCCTCGTTTTTGCCGTGGTTATTAATGCCTCCGGACAGATCTGGGCTGCAGAGTGGAGGTGGATGGAGGAGCATCGCCCACATCCTGCCCCAGACCCCATCCCTGGGGGCTGGAGCCATGCTGAGCTGGGAGGACCCCCTCCCTGGGGGCTGGCTCTGAGCTTAGGCAGAGGGGTCATTGCATCTTCTCCCCCTCCACCCTCGGCATGATACCCTCGGCAGTGGCATTGATGCTCTGTCCTGGGGGACCTCCAGCATAGCCCTAAGGGATGCTGACCATGGCTGAGGAGCAACAGCCGGCCCTCTTTGCAGCTCTCCTGCTCTAGAAAACATCTGACAAATGCTGGTTCCTCTGTGCCCTTATCTCTGGAAAAGGTGACAAAATGGGGGCAGGGACAAGCCGTGCTGTCAGGAGCCCGAGAAATGCAGTTTCCCCAGAGTGTGCAGCAGGTTTGCAGAGACTCAGGACCAGAGCTCAGCTTTGTAGCCTCCACCCCTTGGGCTTTTACCCAAATACAGCCTAGGAGCCCCCACGTTTCTGCAGGATGTGTGTGTGCAGCTTTCCAGGGATCACATGTGGAGAGGAGTGATGTGCAGGCTGCATCCCAAGGGGACACAGGATTATTCCAGGCAGTAGGTAAGTACAGCATTGCTCCTCCTCCCTGTGCACAGCTCCAGCATCACTTCTCCCTGCACAGCTCCAGCATCATTTCTCTTCTGTATCCAGTCCTGCCAGGGCTCAGTCTCAAAGGGCTGTTTCGTCCCCTCCCCACAAGAATTATCCTAATTTTCCCACTCATGGAGGGCTGGCCATGCCAGGAGCTCCCGCTGCTGTCCCCACGCTGGGCAGAGGCCAGTGACACACAGAACAGGCAGAATCGTTTTCCCTGGGAGCGATCTTGGAGACACATTTTCCAATCATGAATTTCACTCAAAATGGTCCAGCTGTTACAGAGAGCGTGGTTATATGAACATGTCTTGTCTGAGTCATTAACATGAATTAAATCCCACTCCTACAGCTCTGGGCAGCATGGCCAGCAGTGCCCGTACCCTGGATTTCCCCCATGGACCCTGACTGCGGATTCCCCCTCCTTGTCTCTGCACACCCACTGCTTGGTTCAAGATGCTGAGTCACAAACGCAGCCACACACCGAAAGGAACTGTCACACTGCAGCCCCTTGCACTTGGGAACTGCAGGTGGATTTTTTTCCCTGTCTGAGCAGAATGTGTTGCAATGAGATATCCAAGTCCCAAAAGGTTTCTGTGAGACAATTGGGTGCTTACAGGGCCTCACTTACACCCACAAATGACCACAGCTTAAAAAGAATTTCCTTTAAAATTTCCAGACGCACAAGCTACCTTAAGGTCACACCAAGAAACCTGTCAACTGCCCTTGATATATGCCTTAAGAAAAAAAAAGTCCACATACAATTCATCAAATAAATCAGGTTAAGGTTTAAAGTATTGACTTAGGATAAATTAGGATCTCTCTCAAGGATCCTGTAGGTTTGCCTGAAATACATCGGTGTTGTAGCTGTTGCTGGTTAATAGCAGATGCACCCCTGAACTCTGGAAGTTGCAATACATGTGATGGTGCAAAGCACTAGCTAATGCATTTTGCTGCATTTCCCCCAAGATCTCTGCAAGCTGCTGAAAAGCAGCAAGAGCTGAGCTCAGGCTGAGCTGGGGCTCTGAGATCGGAAGTGCTGAAGTTCTTCACTGTCCTTTCGGTTTCCCCCCAGTGCTTCTACAAATCCTGCTGTGTCTGAACTTCTTCAGAGAAGGGATGGGATTTTTTTTTTTTTTTCACATGTACCCACATTATATCAAAAGGACTCAAGTCCTGGTTTTCCTACTGCATTACAATTTACAACACTATCTGTAAGGTGGTGAGCCAGACGGGCAGCCATGCTCTCAAGCGTTCAGACTGAGCTTTATTTAAAGGATCTGTCTCCCAAACTGTGTTTCTACAGAGGTGGCTACAGAGAGAAAAAAAAAAAAAAAAAAAAAAAAAGTGGCCGGTGTAAAAGCCGAGCACAGGCTGAAAGCATCCGATGCGCAGTGTACTCACATTCATCTTCCACCCCAGGCTCCTCTTTCAAGCCATTTTGTGAGCGATCCCAGGCAGAGCCCTGTGCCGGCTGCCTACGGCTCCACTCCCTCCTTCCCCTGCCCGCTGCTGGCCATTCCTCCCGGACTTGCCAGTTGAGTGGAAAAATAGACTTTTAATTCATTTGGCATCAAAGATTCCAGCTTAACTCTTTCCAGCAGCTGTCGTGTCCCAGCAAAGGATCCGTGGTGCCAGTCGCTTCCAATATAATCTCCTCTCAGAATGACCAGACGATTCTTGAACTTGTCTTAACCCTCCGGATGGATGGAGATCTCTTGGCAACGCTGGGAGAATATGATGCTGCTCTTTCCAAAAGCCTTCCCTTTTACGTGCCTCGACCTTGCAAGGGAAATCCTGTCTCATTTGAATTATTCATCATACTTTCTGTTCTGCCAGCTCCAGCATACATTTTCAATCATTAATATGTCATGACTTTTTATCTTTCAGACTTTTATCTTTCCTTCTCCACGACTCGCCGCTTTCAAAATAACACCATAGTGGCTATTTTAATTAGCGTTCATCTGATTTACTAAATAAATAAATAAATAAATAAATAAATAATGTCTCCATCCTAGTGCACGCCTTTCCTGATGGGAAATACCACTTGAACAGCTTCAGGAACAGGGATAATGCCGGCTGGTTCTAGCTAAAGCAGTGCAAACCATGTCTGGAGCTCGTGCTTTTGGCAGGATTTCCCAGCTCGCGAGCCTGGCTGGTGACAGAAGGCAAGGCAGGCTCCAGCAGCAGTAGAAAAAAAAAAACCTGAGGAGGGTGATGATGCTGTGAACTCTAGAAAAGAGCTTGTTTTCATCCTTTTTAAGTAAAGCTGATGGCAAATGGTGGCATTCTTGCTGACGGCTGGGCTAGGCTGTGCTCCCCGTGGTGCTGCCCAGCGGGTACATCCCTCTGGCTCACCCAGCATGTGGCCCTGGAGTGTTGCCTGATGCTGTGGTTTGTGGTGATCCCAGACCTGCCCTGGAGTCTGCAAATTAATTAAACTGCACAGAGGATCCTCAGCCCTTCTGCACAGAGCCCAGCCGGGACCCCGGGTACCGGGGCCAAGACCCCAGCTCCCTCAGGTCCAATGGGTCCGCTCTCTCCAATGGACAAGATTGATTAATAGAAGGTCAGATGGAGCAATTAGCCAGTTGCTGGGATGCTAACACTTGCCTTGGATCCCATTGCTTGACTCAAGGCTGGAAGAGCTGAAATTTCTGTCCCGTTATCTGAAGAGGGAAATGACATTTCCGCAGCAAGGAACTCCTGCCAATAAAATCTCAGCCTGAACTCATTGCTTTCATCATCCCATGAATTATCTTCTGTA
Organism: Pterocles orientalis; assembly: GCA_011057875.1. Classification (NCBI taxonomy): domain Eukaryota; kingdom Metazoa; phylum Chordata; class Aves; order Pterocliformes; family Pteroclidae; genus Pterocles; species Pterocles orientalis. The sequence continues at coordinate 323,184 of WKFP01015271.1, read as the reverse complement.
CTTGAGCTGGGCTTGTTGTTAAGTCTGGGCTGTGGCTATGGAAGGAGAATGGTGACAAGCACCTGGCTGCTGCCCCCAGCCCCAGGCACCCCCAGTGTGGGATGCACAGGCTGCTGCAGCTGCAATCTAGCTGAAAGAGGAACAGATACAACCCACCAATTTCAACAAAATTTCTTTGTTTATGGATTTTACGTAAGAACCAAAACTGGTTTTATAATAGCAATGTGTCAGGAGCTGGAACTATTCAGCATCATGGTGCGCAGGACAGATGGATGCTTGCACCCTTGCAGCCTCCTGCTCCACACACGGGTTTGGGGAGCTTTTCTCTACTCCTAATTTATTTCAACCGTGTCTTATCTCCCAGCTGATAACCAACTGACAGCTGATTTTGTACAGCCAGAGGCAGCAGCAAGGTGGGACCCGGGTGAGTCCTCCAGCCAGAACTGCTCTTCGCCATGCCAACACCGACATTTCACATTTTACTTGAGCTATGCAAGCGTTGGCTGCTTGCTCCAGCCCATAAATATATGACAAATTACTGCACATTTCCCAACAGCTAAATTATTGTGTTTTGGTTTTTTTTTTTTAATTGCAAAGAAGTAAATACTGTAAATATTTACACTGACTTCTCCTACAGCTGGAAGTGTGAAGCTGCACTTTAGGATGGGCTCTCCTTGGTTCACGCAGGAGTGGGCTCCAGGATCCAAAACTCCAGGAAACTATTTCTCAGAGTTTAGTGAGATTTTTGAAATCACAGATTGTGAACCAAGAAGTAATTTCTAACCAGCATGGCTGGGAGCTGCGCCCTGATTTCACTGAAGTGATTAAAGACAGGATGCTGGGCACATCCAAATGGCAAAGCTCCCTCCCCCTCCATCTGAACTCGGGTGGTAGCTGTGCTAGCTCATTTCTCTCTCTCTAGCACCAGATCTAAGATATTACATATTTCAATATTTTCTAGCATGCTAGAAATTTCCTGGCATTTTCTAATGCTGTGTGCTCCAACACAGAGGCGGGATTTGGGTATAAACCGCAGACACCGAGCCTGTAGCACCCATGCCCCTGCCTGGACAATAGGCATGGCCAGCCCCAGTGACAGCGATTCCTTGGGTTGCTTAATCCCCCCTTTCCAAGACAGGATTAGGACTTTCTCTAATAGGTTTCCACTAATTCCTTAAGAGAATGGAGAGCAAACAAATACATCTTTGCCACTAAGAAGTTTTTCTTGATGCTTGTGCTGTCATCTTCTGCCTGTGCCCATCCTTTGAATACATCTCAGCAAGTGCTCACCTTCCCCAAAATAATCGCTTGGAAACAGCTACAAGCACATTGCCTTCCTCGCTGTCTGCACAGACCACAAAGCCCATGCTGCCTGCAAGCCCTAGAGCAAGGGCAGGAGTCAAAGGCAGCAGAGCTCTAGCTGGGGGAAGAGGCTGTACCAAAGCCCAGCCCAGCTCTGGTATGCTCCGCACCCCCAGGATTAGGTACCCCCACCAGAGAGGATGAGCATCCTTCATCTGTCCCAGCCTAATGCTGGCCACAACACCCTGTGTTGGGTCCAAAATATCATATCCTCCTCCCCTGGGATGCTGCAGGCTCCTAAAATAATCTCATGGTACAAACAATGTATGATGGGCTTGTGGAAGACCACAGGTTATTTTCATAGCCCGAGTCCTGATGAAGCTGTCAAACATGGTCAAGGGCAGCAATTCTGTCCTGCAGTTGTGTGGTTCTGCCAAGCGGAGCAGCTGGGGGTTAGGAGGATGCTCTGTAGGTTGGGGGCTAAGGAGATATTAAAATTAATGAATAAAAAAAATCAATTAATAATTGCATGGAAGCAGCAGCATGAAGTCCCCTGGACCCCTCATTTCCCTCTTGGGTGCCAGTGGAGCTCCCATGTCTGCCAGGCTCAGTGTAACAGGGTTTGCAAACCCAAGTGCTGCTCTGCTCAGGAGCCCCTCACTTGCTTATAAGCCTATTTTGGGCAATAACTACAAAAAAAAAAAAAAAGGTTAAAAGAACAGGTAAACATTTCTACTCTTGTTAAGTTTTCTAACAAAGCAAGGATGCCTGAGTTCCAGTGAATCTCTGAGAAGACCCTACATGTCCCTTTTGGTGGTAGCTGCAGGGCTGCTCCTGTCCCCACAGCCCCAAGACAAGGCACTTGAGGCAGGCACAGGAGCCTGGCTCCTTTGTATACTGCAATTTCATCCTTGTCTTGTTGTATTTGCATTTGAAGCTGCTATCAACCACGAGGGAAATGAGGAGCTTGCACAAAATTTGGAATAGCAAGAAGAGGATGAAAGTAGCTCAAAGAAAGGCTGTGAATGCACTGAATACACCCGGCTGGGAAGCACTGTGCTCATGGCTTCGCGGGAGTGAGGCGATGCTATACCAACACAATTCCCCATCAGCAAAATGTTCAGGTGTGGAGATATTTGAGGGCTGGGAGAGCTGCAACATAGGCAAGATGTGTTGGCGAAAAAACAAAAGCAACTTTTGCCCGAGCACCGGCATGTGCCTGGGGCTGGAGGGGTGGAGGGATGTGGGGAACAGGGTGTGGGTCAGGTGGAAACCCCTTCAAATGGCTAGAGGCTACTGTGAAATGATGTGTGTTCACTTCTGCAGCTCTAACTCAATCGTTCCACCCCAAGGCACCTGTGTCAATGCCTGCACTGGGATGGGTTAGGCACTGGGATGCTGTGCCCCTTGCGCAGGGAGGTGTTGCTTCACCTCCTTGTGGTCCCCTCTCCCTGCCGTGGTCCTAGCCATCTCCCCCAGGGTATGCTCTTCCCTGGGCCCCAGACCAGAAGCAATTCCAATCTCAAGCACAACACAAATCTCCCCCATCTTCCCTCCCCCTGCAGTCCCAAGCAGCTGATGTCATGGACCTCACTCTCACCCATCACCAAGGCTTTGGAGAAAGGCAAAGAAAAAGTCTGGCTGTCATCCAGAAGATGCTTGGGCAATACATGTTCATTGTATTGTTATTTGAACACAAACTGTTCATCTCAGCAGCCCAGTATTTGGGTGGTTACTGTCCCTCGCCATCTCTGTCCTTGCTGCCTCTCACAAGATAACACCCAAACCCCATGGCATCATTCAGGGGAGATGAGGAGGCACTCTTGAGCGAGGGCTGGAGGGATAGGATGAGGGGGTAAGCTGAAAGAGGGGAGATTTAGATGACATACTATGAAGAAATGTTTTCCTGTGAGGCTGGTGAGGCACTGGCCCGGGTTGCTCAGAGAAGCTGTGGATACCCCATCCCTGGAGGTGTTCAAGGCCAGACTGGATGAGGCTTTGAGCAACCTGAGCTAGTGAAAGGTATTCCTGCCCCATGGCAAGGGGGTGGCACTCGATTATCTTGAAGGTCCCTTCTTTCAACCTGAACCATTCTGTGATTCTACGATCGCCAAAGGAAACCTGCATTGTATTTCAGTTTCCTCTAACTAACGGGCTGTGCTAAGTTGACCTGGCATAAATTGATAGCTTGGGCAACTTGCCCTGGAGTTATCTATGTACATATTTCATCAAGTCACCTTTAAAAGTGCTGAGGCGGCGATGCTGACCTCGCTGAGGTGGGGGCTGTGAGGGGGCACCTGTGTTTTGGTTTTGGGTTCCTTGCAATAGGGGCCAGTACAGGTGGCATCCCCTGAGCTGCAGAAGAAAGGCAGCTCTGCCCAGGGTCACCGCAGGGGACATTGCTTGTGTGTCAAGGGGATGATAACCTGTGGAAGTCCAGCTGCTGGGATTGCATTTACCCCAGAGGCATTTTATAGTGTTATTCCCAGAGCTACAGGAACCTTCTATTAGAAAATTAAAATTTGGCACAATTTGCAAACCTAAGTCACCGCAAAATAAGTCATGCTTTTTCCTAGAAACTGCTGTTTTCCCAACCTGAACGAGGTGACACCAGCTGTTTTCCCCTTCCCACAGTGCAACCAAATTAAAGGCAATGGGTGAAGCCATGGCATCTCCACCAGCATCATCTGCCCCGCTGCCAAGGACCACCAGCAGCATCTCCTCCAGAGCCCCTACAGCATCCTCCCCAAACTGATCAGCCCCCGCTGTCCTGCCAGCCCAGCACTGGCCTCTCAGCCTTTGCTGTTCACATTTAAGGGAAAGGGGAACAGAAGACAGACAAAAACTCATCTCTTTGCTATTACTGCCTTACCAGCCTCTCTCCGTCACACATGGGATTGCCAAGAACAAGCCGCTACATAAAGTTCACAGGTTTCATGCAGTTTCTTCTGTTTTAATTAAATCCCACTGTCATTTTTATTTACTTAAAATTTTGTCTTTTCAGTCTGCTTGTTAAGCTCGTGTTGAAACTATATAATTAGCACCAGCCATTATACAGCTCCCCAGAGTTTTCAAAGTTCGCAGATTTTTTTCATCCATTTTAGACTTTTAGAATTCTATAATAATAATTTTCCTAATTAAAAATATATAATTTGCTCAGAATGTTTAGTTCAGCATGGTTGTCTCCTTGCTCAGCCATGGGCTCAACCCTGTTAAACCTTTTCCAGGTCAGCAGTGGAGGACATGTTCTTCCCACACCTCAGTCTGTCAGACAATTAAGGGTTAACTCTGCTGTATACTTTTATTGCCATGTTTTATTTCATTATTACAAGTGTATTGTGAAATTTAATTGGCAGGTAGGTAGTAGAGCAGATTAAAATGCATTAACATTTATTGCAAGCTCTGTTTATATGCTTCCATTTATTTCTGGCTGACTGTGGTTCACAGCAGCCTGTTGTTTTTAGCACGGCAGCCTTTTAAATATGCCACTATAACGGCACTTTGTTTATTCCCTTGATGTATATTTGAAAGAGAGATTTACTTAACAGGCCTGATCTAAAATAAAACCTGCTGAAGTAAAAGAAATATCGGTAGCTTTAGGACCAGATCCTTTATTTTGCAGTTTTAAGATGAGGTTATGCAAACAGGTATCAGATTGGGACTGTCCGGGTCCAGCTAGCCTATTCCTGTGCTTCTGAAAGCTCCCATTCCCAGGAAATTCAGCGACAACACTGGCTCTGCAGCCTGTGGGCAGGAGCCAGCAGAAGGAAGGAGAAGGAAGGTGGATACCATGCAATTCATGGCTTACGCATCTGTATTTAAGCAGATGTCAAACTGCACAAACCAGATGCTGTTCCCAATAGCAAAAGTGTGATGGGTTTACCCTTGGATGGGAGCCAAACCCACACAACTGCTCGCTCACCCTCCCTCCTCCCAGGGGTGGGGGAGAGATTTAAAGGGGTGAAGGAAAGAGAGACTCGTGGGTGGAGATAAGAACAATTTAATAACTAAACTGCAATAATAGTGAAAATAATAATATACAAATATACAAATATACAAATGAGTGGTACACAGCGATACTGATCACTACCCGATGACCAAGGCTCAGCCTATTCCTGGCTAACAATCCCAGAGCAGAGAGAGTCCCAAAACCGCAATCCTGGGAATGAGATAAGAGCCCAAGTGTCCAAGCTGACTGAGGGAGGGAGACAACACAGTGAGAGGTACCACCCAGAGAGAGACAACCTGGAAAGAGAGCTGACCCAGAGGCAAAAAGGGTGAGCTTCCAGAGAGTCCTCACCTCTATCCTGGGCATGACATGCATGTTATGGAATAGAGCATTGGCCACTTTGGGTCTCAATCCCGAACCTAAGATCAAATCCTAGGCTAGCAATTGTCTGTGCTTCCTCACAGCTTCTCCTGTCCCTGCAGACACTGTCACAGCAGAGAAGCTGAAAACTGGACCTTGACTGTCCTGGCAGCAGCTATAAGGATCACTGTTATCAACTTTCTTCTGAGCACAAATCCAAAACACAGCCACTTACTATTATGAAGAAAGTTAACTCTGCCTCAGCTGAACCCAGCACAAAACGTCATCCGCACCTGCTGCTCCAGGGTACCCACCACCTATCACACCAGGGTATCCATCGCTCCCAGCCTTCCTCTGCCACGTTTCTGTCCCTGTTTCGGTAAGATGGGTTTCCTGTGGCAATGGATCCTGCCTGAGCTCCTGTTTAACACAGCATCCCCAGAGGCCTGCAGAAAAGCTCCTCAAAAGACAGATCAATTATTTGCTCATGTTATTAGCTGGCGATAATGGCTTGTTATGAAAACTAATATTAAGGCATTTCAAAAAAATGCTTCAACCTGATAGAGTAATGGCTCCTTTATAAATCCTCTCTGTGGTTTATTAATCTGATAAATGGTGCCAGTTGCTATGCATGCAGAACTGTGTGTTGTTTGAAGTGGGCTGCTCAGCTTGCAAAGCCTCTTGTGCTGTCTTCTCCTCCTCCTCTCCATTGCTGGGCATGGCCAACTGGTACCAGCAAGTGCCTTTCAGTGCTTGTCCCGCTCACTAGCCCCAAGACCATGAAACAACAGGGACTGCGATAACGCAATTCTAGAAGAGTACAGAGTCAGCATGGCTATTCAGGCAATAACAGCTCAATCAATCATTTTAATTAAACTCCAGTAGGTTGATAGACAGCAGTCACCTCTGAAAGATGGGTATTGCTTCATAATCCTTCTTGCAAATTGCCTTCCCTGAGGTTACACTCAAAGAGATCAGTCTAATTCCTCAAACATAAAATATTTTAGGAATCCCTTCAAACCTTAAAATGCCAGGCTATGATTAATCAGAAATTTGATTTTACATGTCTTCTCAGAAAGAAATATTATTGTATGAATCAGCATTTCTTCTTACAAAAAAAGTGAAAAAGCTCAAGCAATGGTGTGGTGGACCCCAGGCCACAGCTGGAGGTGCTGGAGGGCTGGGTGGACACTGGTCAGGCTGGAGCACTGAAAACTCAGTATATTAATCAATCTATGCAGGATGTGGTGGAGTTTTTTCCTTTCTTCACCCCTCCACATCAAGGAATCACCCCTGAGAAGCCAGAGTAACTCCTGGTGAAATACCAGCCCTGTGGGGATGTGGGTGGAAAATGCACCTGGAGCGAATGAAAACCCCCAAGACCCCCTACCCCCTGCCTCTGAATTAGCTCCTTGTGAATCAGCTTAATTACCAGCTTAAAATCTGTGCCCCTGCTTAGCACTACTCATTGGTAAGGCCAAGAAGTGAAGATACATATGTGAACACACACATGGAACCATGCTTCATGGGGTGTAACCTACAGCAGGGATCCAGCCCCTCCCCAGTCCTGACCCCTCCGCACCCTCTCTGCAGCAAATGGGGAGGCTTGGGAAGCCTCACTGGGCAAGAATCAACAATTTAAGTCAAAGTCTCTGTGCTTTGGGGTCACTGGGTGCCACGCTGCTGCCTGGAATGTATCTTCATGGCAGCTGTGAGGGGTGGGGTGATGCGTGGAAAAAGCATCAGAAGATGACAGCCTGGGGTAGTGGGAGGGGAAGGCACGGGTCGGACAGTGGTGCTGGGATGCTGCGGCTGGTAACCCAGGCCCTGAGTTATGCTCACCCATTTATTTTCCTGTTATCTCCATTTCAGTCTTTGCCAGTGGGCAGGAGACTGTGACATAGTAACTGTTGTGCAGGGCAGCAGTGTCACTCCTGCAAGAGAAGGGATGCTCTGAGCACCCAGACTAAATCACTGCTTCTGTTCCTTATGGAGATGAAGTTAGGCTTTCTCCTAAAACCGTAATAAGGAACAATCCCAAACTAATGTAATCCCCTGTTAGCAAAATCCCACCTGCCTATCTAATTGCCGGCAGCACCCAGGGATGCTGAATACAAATGGGCTGGGGTTAAGCACTTCCAGGCCTTGGGAGATTTAACTTATAAAGCCATGTTTTATTTCTCTGAGCTGTTTTCCAAATGTATGTGTCACTTCATTCTCATGTCTTTGTATTGCTCTGAGCTTTTGAAATCTCTTCTTTGCCAGCTCAGGCTGAGCTTACAGTAAGCCATCAATATCACCAATTCCGAATTAATGCCAAGAACTCCCAGCTAGTATTTCCTTCATCAAAAGAGATCACTGGGAGAAAGATCCTAGTAATTCTTTGTCCTTTGTAACAGCATTAGGATGTAAAAGTATTAAACAGCAATTATGTGTTATCTGGTATGTAAATGGCTATAATTGGAATTTATTAATAAAGTATCTTCTAATGTGGCTAAAGTGTACAGCCTGCCCCATTGTGCAGGTGTTACCGAGTGCCAGGATTTATCACACTCTGATTAAATGTTTGCATTACAGCAGGGACTGCCTTCATGGGTTACATTTTTTGGGATGCAGCTGGGGTGCAAAGGGGCTGGATGGGGCTGGTAGTCCCCTGTTCTGCTGCCACCAGCTGTGCCCCGGCAGCGTTGTGATGCAGGGACTAGAAAAACAAATGGGAAAAAAATGGTTGTCAATGGCAAAAATTGTCCTTTTAATACATTGCAAGCAAGATTACTAAGGAGCTTTCTAGGATTTTTCTTTCTCTTTTTCCACAGCCCATATGAGGTTTGAATTATTTGTGTTCACACAGTGTTGAGACCAAGATATTTCTCTACAATGCTACCATCTGGCCGAGCCAAAAAAGAAAACCTAAACCAAATGAAAACAAAAAACCCCCCCAAAACCCCAATCCCCCATAGTTCATGATCAGCAGCAGCCCACGCCCTACTCCTCCGGGACTGGCCGGCCACGCTGCGTCCTCACGCCCCCTGCGCAGCTCATCCTCCGCACTGCCCCTCCTCTGGTACCATAAATCATCTGAGAAAAAAACTGGAAATATTTCTAGCAACGAGAAAATTGCAGAAAGTTCAGAAATGGGGATTAATTCAAAAAGCACCAATATCAGGCAGTTTGTACATCAGTCTCTCTCCCCATCTATGGGCTCTATCGGTGCGAGTGGGGGAGAGGTGGGGGATAGGAAAGGGTCTCCCCTTTTTCAAACCAAGCCACTATTAAATCACTCATGGAATAATTGACTTCCGACCCCCCACACCACACTGTCAGCTGCCTTTTTTACGTTTTGAGTGCTCATGGTGCTCCTTAGTGAACCTTGGAAAGCTTACCCCCGCCAAGGGGAAATATTCTCTTAGATAATGGTAAGCCTATTTGGAATGCTAAAATCCTCTTTCTTAATGGACTAAAAGGAAGCTTTTAGAGTTTTAAACCACAGATGTTGGGATCTTCTGCTTCCTTGCAGGAAATTCAGGCTGACACTTGGAGAGAGGGGATCCCAGGAGAGGTGTCCTCAGTGCCCTGCTTAGAGTCTTTCGTGTGTAGGTATATGCAAAATACAGTGTTAGCCGAGCATCTGAGAACTGCGTACAAGCCATTACCTGCAAGCCTCCTTCAGGAAAAAAAAAACGTTAAATTAAAAGATATTTGCTTTATATGATATTTTGCCATTGCAGTTACTGAGGGATGCACTAAAGGCTCAGGGGATTTCTTCTGGAAGGAGATACAGGGCAAGAAATTCCTTAAAGGTTTTAAGAAAAAGTGGGGAAAATGTCATTCGAAAGTGAGTTTTTTCTTTTTCAAGGATCAAAATACACCCTGATCAAATATAAATAAAGCTACACCGAAGGAAAGAAAGCAAAAACCAGAATTTGGCATTCTAGGTCCATCTGCTGTTGAAAATATGAAAATATCATTAAAATATACTGGCTGCAAAGTATCTCCAGCATGGCCAGCTAATGGGAAACACCACCAAACAAAGAAAGAGCAGAAACCATGCTGGAAGAGTACAGCCAACAGTAAAAAATTGGATGAAAGGTTCTTAAAAACCTAAAAAAGAAAAAAAAAAAAAAGAGAAAATCAACATGGACTAACAGTGGAACAGATGATAATCAGTAGGAGAGAGAAGACCAAAAAATAAAATAGGAAAAGATAAAGGGAAGAAATTGGACCAGCAGAAAACAGGACAGGGGAAAGTGTATGCAGTAGCAGAATAACCAGGAAAAAAACTCCAACAGGCAAAAATAAAAAGTTATTTTACAGCTGGGCAGAAGGGATGCCTGCACCAGGGGCAGGATCAGACTAAGAGCTGCAGGATGCTGGGCGACCGCCTCACCCCCTCTGCCTGTCTAAGACCTCTCCCTAAGCCCTGCAGCACTGCTTGGTAAAAGATATTAAAGAGAAAGTCCATTAATTATTAAATAATGGGGGAGTATTAAAAATTGAAAGAAATGTTAGATAATTTAAAAAATAAAACAGCTGTGCTGCAGAGGGGGACGCTGGGCTCAGAAAAAGCAGGAAGAGCTGCTTCAGCTTGGTAAATAATTAATATGGCATTTAATTTATTCATATTTCTTTACTTTACTAATGTTCCAGAGAGACAAGAAAGGCTTAAAGGATGGGGATGTGTAACTGTAGTCACAAGGAGAGGGAGGGAAGGCGGGGAGCCTGAGAGAGCCCCGCAAAGTGCCGGCCACCAGCAGCATGGCTGCTTTTTCTCTCCTGCACTTCCAGCATTACAAGAGACACATGTTTCACTAGTTTTCACATTAAGAGCATACTTTGATCTCCATTTCTATCAATGAGGTGTCTAAAAATCAGCCCTGTTAAAAGACAGCATTAATTAAGATATTTCTTGTACCAAGTGGGACAGATGAGATTGTGCCTTGCACAGCGCCTCAGGCATCGACAGGAGATATTCCCATGCCCTGCTCCGGGCTCTGAGGTCTCTACCATCATGGAAAGAGGCATTATGAAGAGCTCTCACTGTTTCGGAGGGGGTACAGGAGTGTAGTAGGGTGAAAGCAGGTCCCCAGGATGCAACCGAGCTCAGGATGGGGATGGAGTGATGCTGGTGGTGGGTACTGTTATGCCAAGGATACTGGCTGGGTAGTTTTCCTTTTTTCCCCTGATTAAAAGGGTGTGAATTAGCCTTGGGTATTATTTGCCCATGGTTTGGAGGAGCTCTCATAGAATCATGGAATGGTTTGGATTGGAATGGACTTTAAAGATCATCTAGTTTCAACCCCCTGCCACCAACCATCAGTTTCCAATTTTCTCCCTGAACTCTGTCCAACTGTCTAAACTGAGTTGGGTCCTCAGACACACATCATCAGCATAATCAGTAAAGCTCCGTCTTTCAGCCCCCTGATTTGCGATATGATATGATGACGCTTTTGGACAATAACTATGTGATCTATAGTCATGAGGATATAGTCCCTGGGTAAAGGGGAGATTTACAGCTCTGGCTATCATGGATATTTTGCTCCTTAGCAGCAATAAAGGCATGGCTGAGAGCTCTACAAAATCAGAATAAATGCAGAGAATGAGGAAGCTTGCCAGGTAATAAAGGAAGTTCTTTAAATCAATGGGGAATTTAAGGGAAAGGTGACTGGAGTTCTGGAGCAAGTGTTGCACGAGCCCAATAGCATGGCGTAATTGCTTCCAGCAATGCCTACTTTCACCCTGTGTTTAATGCCATGTCTATTTTATAAGTGGTTTAAGCTTAATTAAAATGTTTTTTATAGATTATATTATACAGTTTTGTGGATCTTCTATTTATTCCATGGCAAACAAATACTAAGTTGTACATGTTAGGTGAGCATATGAGTGTGAAAATGATCTGGACCAAAGGCTGCTTCTGTTAAAAATCCTGTGATTTGGTTATAACAAAACAAAGCAGAGAATTACAACTGTAAAAGCCTGGGTTCATGCCTTGGGAATGATGTTTAATTTGCATTTTTCTCTCCATCTTTCCACAAGTACAACCCGAAATATGAGCTCAGGAAGGAAACAAGTACAGCCCTAAGCATTTGGAGGCCTGAGATGACTTGGCAAGAAAAGAGATAACAAACTTTACATGTTCACCGAAACGAGGGAAAATAACAACAACAAAAAAGCAAATAAGAGAAATCAGAACACTGAACTCCTACTAAGCTAACCTTACCTATCAGCTGGTAACGATGTGTCGTGGGTTAAGCAGAGCAGAGTTAACTTTTTTTTTTCTTTTCCCTTCTCTTCATAAACAGCTAGCAAGAAGCTATGTTTTGGATTCCTGCTCAGGAGAGAATTGATAAGAGAAGAACGTTTATAGTTATTGCTAGGATGTTGCTATTTGTTCTCAAGGACATACATTCAGCCTTTTGGGGGGTAAGAGACAGTCTGGCTTCTAGCCTGGGATTTGCTTTTAGGTAAAGATTGAGAAGCAGACTGACCAATTATTCCATCCCATGCACGTCATACCCAATATATTAGAAGAAAACTCTTCTAGGAGTACTGGCTTTCACTTCCGGATTCGTCTCGCTTTGGGGAGCCTGCGTTCGCTCTCCCAAGGCCTTTCCTCCCCCTCCCCCCACGGTCGCCGTTAGCTCTCGGCCCGGGACACTCGTTTATCTCCGTTCTGTGAGTTTTGGCATCCTCCCTCTCCCGGAGGATCGTTAGCTGTTTTTTTCCCCTGCTTCGGTCAGCTCTCGGGTTGGGACG
>WKFP01015271.1:209849-309993 GCA_011057875.1 Pterocles orientalis | reverse complement strand
TATCACTGTGTATCACATTGCATCTTTGTATATAGTATTATTTCTAATATTATTGTAGTTTAGTTATTAAATTGTCCTTATCTCAACCCACGAGTCCTCTTTGCCATTTACATCTTTAATTCTCTCCCCTATCATTGGGTGGGGGCAGGGACTGTGTGAGCGGGTGTGTGGTTTGGCCCCCAGCCAAGGGCCAACCCATCACACGATGATACTCTTGCTATCGTCATTAACACTGACATTAATGACTAGTCCAAGCCAGTCACCTGGGTTCCTTCTGTGGAGCAGTTCGTTCCACCTCTTTGGTGTCCACCTGGGGAGGATGGACCCCCCTGGAGCTGCCTCCCCTGCCTGCAGCGGAATCACAGGCAACAGCCCGCTCTCACACAGCTAAAGCTAAGGGAGAGAAATGCTAACCTCCGGGTCAAATCAGCCATTTCCCACCCGTTAGAGGAAATGCTCCAGAGCAATCTTCTGTCAGAGATTTCACAGCCAAGTTTCTAACTTCACACGATAATCTTGAAATGCGGAACAATGTATATGTATTAATACATCAGACAGTGATGAAACTCAAACTATACCTATTAGAATTTGTCTCTCTGAGTATAAATTTAAACTCTTCACTCATTTTTTGAGCCTAAGCATGGACAAAATACATAATTTTACACTACCCTCCAGTGATTTCTTAGTGTCTGTCCCTACAAAAAGCAGGTGCTGGTGTATCAGCTATACCTAAAATATACCATTATTGTATATCAGAGTAAATATGATATATTCCTGTGTTTGGGGCAAGTGCAAATTGGCTGTCATTCATGAAGTACCAAATAATTAACACTGGATTATTTTTCATAATATAGAAAAGATGGTTCAAACCTCTTATAATGACGTTTTGCACCTGCAGCATGTAAGAAAATGGTATAAATGTGTCAGAGCTGGTTTCACCAAGTGTCTGGGTTCAGCAGCCAGCAGCACTGCTGGGACTCGGCAGCCACCAGCTCCGCTCCCCATCACGCTGTGGTACCTTGGCCAACTAAGTCATTACAGTGCATAAATTGCAACAAAAATCAGTGCGTATGACTCATGGCAGCTGATGACACTCTATCTTCTCAGTGATACACAAGCTAATTAATCCCTTAAGGGACCATGACATCAAGGCAATTTTTCCTACCTGTTAATTTAGCACCATCTGGTTGCTTATGCCACCCTAAATAAATAGGTTTGATCCTTCCTTTCAGCAGGCAGAGACTAAGCTCCACAATATACCCTCCAAAAATATGTCCTATTTCAGCATCTTGCAGGAGTTCAAACCCCCATCAGCTCTTGAAACAGACGGAACAACCCAAGTGGAAGAGGCAAATGTTCAGCATTTGATGCGAGGCAGTCCCGAGAGGAGCTGGGACCCCCCAGCTCTGCGGACAGCCTCCAGCACAGGGCTGTGACCCAGGGAGGAACTCCTGGCTTTGGGCTGGGCATCCCTGGACCACCTTCCTGGTGGTGGGTGCTCCCTCATCCTGTTCAAGTGATAACCACCAGTGGTGGCCATAATGGATGTATCTGGTCATGATGGCTGCATCCAACTCTGAGTAGATTGGGGGGGGACAGGTGACAACACAGTAGCCAAGGGTTGTCTCGTACATCTTGCTCAACAGATGAGGGCTAGCTGAGCAGGCACTAACTGAAACATGGCTAGTATGCAAATATAATATAATAAGTCAATTATTCCACAAAGAGGGGACAGCTCAGGACCCGTGGAGGTCTCTGGCATGGCAGCAGCTGCACGCCAGGATTTCCCCTGGAGTAGGGATGCCTCAAGGTTACTCCTCAAGGTGGAGAGATTCCTTGCCGCAACAGATTCTTAGCAAGCGATTAATAGGATGCTAAACTGTGAAAGCTTAGCTAAGTGATGTAAAGGATTGATTGCGCATGTATATATATATATAAAATCCTTTAGACATAAACCGTTGACCAAATCTGGGACTAGGACTGGATCCAGCCGCATCTAGGCTTGTTACTCAATGGGAGGGTCTTGGACAGTTTTCTCGGACCCTGTCCTATATGCAGTAAATAATCAGGTGCACCTCACCATCAAATCCTGTTAAATCATTGTTGCATTAACCTTTGAACTTTGTTAACTCACTCTTTAACATAAATAAATATATTGCTGCTTCTCTCATGTGAGTGAAGTACATAACTCACTCTGACCCCTTCCATAACAAGTGGTCACCATGGGGTGGGCAGCCTGTCCTTCCCCCAGCCCACAGGTGGTGCCAGCAGTGTGCCAGGGCACAGCTTTCCTCGTCTGTGCTTTGAGAGTGCCGTAGAAGGAAAGATTTACACTCCTACACCTGCCCACTTCCTTACAGCACAGAGTGTCAAACAGCCGTTGAAAGAGAACCATGGTTTTGTGCTCTTCAACAAACACTAAGATATACCATAAAAATAGGTAATTTTTTTTTGAGATTAAAAAACCAAAAAACAACCAAGCAGAAATGAGCTTTCATGTGCCAGCAGAGCCCAGAGTCCGTGAGCAGACGTTTTACAGAAATGGTCCTGAGACCACCTCCAGCTGCCCCATGGTCTCTCCCAGCTCCTGGGCAGTATCCCAGGAGAGCACATTGGTACATAGCACAGGTTTGATCAGGTTTGCTAAATATTATTTGCAGAAAGCACTTGCCATAATTTAAAGTATTTGCTTTGGAGCTGGGATTCTTAACACATCAATAAACTCATAATCAGAAATAACATCAACCGTTCAGTCCCTGGGATTAACCTTCATTTCTGAATTGCTGCGTGTCCCGCTCAGGATCAGGTGTTCCTCTGCAAACTCAGCTAACGAGTTTCCAGGCGGTATTTTATCAAAGAAACGTGTCAGGGCCTTTCTGTTATTGCTCCTTGTTTTGCAGCGTTACTGTTAGTTATTAAAGCACAGCGTGCATTTTTTTTTCCCACTTGACAAGGAACCGTTGACGCTGTCAGTAATGGCAACCAGGGTAGGAACAGCTGGCACAGGTTTAATGACGAACCTTTGAGTTGTTAACACAAAGCTGTTACATGCCTTGATAAACACATAATGGGCCTCATGAAATTAAAGGAAAATTAAAATGCAGATGTTTACACAAGATATTCCCCCCCCCCCCTTTTTTTTTAAACTCTCATTCACCTGCATCACAGGTGAGAATAAGACAGCAGCTCACATGATAAACCACAGCTTGCAGGGGCACGATGGTCGTGCCACCAGCTCATGGCTGGTGGATGGAACATGAAGGGACACCCGTATGGTCCTGCTGGACCATTGCTTGGACAATGTAATGAGGCAGGACTCCTTACAGCAAGCGTGCTGCTCACCTCAGCGCTGTTACAGCAGGAGCCCTGGGCTTTGGTGATGCAGAGAGGGCTGAAATGGGCTGTGCCCAATTAACAGGCAAGGCAAGAAAGGTGAAATACCTCCTACAGGTTCTTCCAAGTACAAGAAATTACACTCCAGTCGTCTCCTTGCAGATGACTCCTTCATTAAATCTACACTAATTACATGAACATGATCCCTGCTTGATGTGTCTGTGAGGCAGGAATAAGTCTTGGAATCAGATGGGGAAGTCCAAGGGTCTCTGGGGAAGGGGAGGGTGACGATATTTGCGTCCGAGTGGGCACCTTCAGTCCTACAGCCCAGGGCTCATGGGACCACCTGGCCAGGAGGACTATTTTGGCAATAAAATAGCTCTTAGGGAGTTAAATAAGGGACAAGAATCTGGCTCCTGGAGATCCGCTCTGTTACTGTATTGTTATCGCTGCCTTTCGGAATGTTAGCCCACATGGGGAGACAGGAGAGGAGGATTTTTAGGGGCTGTTTCCACCATCTGGTGGGCCCTTTCCCAACCACCAGACCCCAGGGAATTATGAGAAGCAGTTCCCACCAGCATTTGTTCAAATGCATAAGCTTCAACTAAGGATTTACCTTCCTTTGTGTTTGCATTTAATTGGGGCTTTTTTTTTTTTTTTTTTTTTTTTTTAATAGCACAGCTATAAAACGGGGCAACCACGTCCATCTGGGCATGCGAGCAAGTCCCAGCACAGAGGCTGTTTGGAGCCACCTCCCTTTCGATAAGCAGAAAGCATCACAAACGGATAATGCAAACACTTTAATTCTCTAACCAGGACAAAACATGATCTTTTAAACTAATACTGGGAGACTAATCTATCTGGACCAGAACTATACTGCTACCCAGGGACAGATACATTCATACAAGACCTGAATGGCACAGGCAGGAAGGCAGCAGCAGGCAGTGCCAAACTGCTGCATATTCAGTGCAATAAATTACGGCTTTCACAAATGAAACAACATCCGAGTGTGTTACAGTAATTCCCAGGTATAGCTTCCAAACCGGTCTATTTTCTACACTATTGAGCAAGAGCTGATAAAAGGAGCCACGGAGTGGGAGGTGGAACAAACACAGTGGTCAACACGGACCCATCCACAGCAGGAATTATACAAATGAAAAAATCCTGATCTTTCATTCCTAACAAAACTTGAGCCTGACCTGAATTCATCTTGGTAAAGCAGTTGTGCTGGTATGACAGATTTTCCCCTTTTCTAAAAATCAGCTAGAGCTTTTAGTATTACTACTTCTGATTATATGTAAATTACGTGTTATGCTTTCATAGGTTTTCTTCTGCAGAGGAATCTCTAATTTGTTTGCACAGCAACACGGATAATCTCCCTTGATCCATGGCAGCGTGTGATTAGGTCACTCAAATGATAACATCGAATAATTTGTCCCAAGAGGTAAAGGATTTGGCTTTTGTGCTCTGCATCACTTGAATGCAGCATGAATTGCCGTAATACCACGCATCGTTTCCGCTATTAAGCTTTGATATTTAGAGTTGATAACTGCTAATTCCACCTAAATCTCCTCGGAATTCACCCTCTGGTAAGGAGTAGAAGCTTAATTCTGGCTGTACCTCCCTGTCCCGCTGCAAATGACATTTCCTAGCTTCTCTTCCCAACTTTTCAGAGCACGCATGAGGTTCTGCAGCAGGAGGGCAGACAGCTGCCTCCTGTCCCTGTCCTATCTCACAGCTACCTTATCTATCCCTCTTTAAAAACGTACATCACTAAACATGCCTAGAGCTTGCAACTTAATTGAAAAAGAGAAAGGAAAAGCTAACAACCAAAAACCACACCTCTGTTGTTAAGTAAATTGTAGGGTATAAGAGAAAGCCTCATATACTGGATGCTTCTTTTTTTTTTTTTTATGTAGATCACTATAAAGTATTGCATTAATCCCCTCATGTAAGGTGTATTAACTAGGACCAGCAGAATATTTAATTAAAACTCTGTCTTCAGTGAGTAGGAAACCATTTTTCTCATAAAGATGATAATTAACGGGTATTAAAACTGCAGGGGGGGAAAAAAAGAATCCATTTTAAGCCATACCTAGGAGGAAGGCAGTCTGAATTCACCTTTTTTATGACATTTATTCTTACTGCTGCTGTGAGGTAGGTCAGTGTAAGTAGGTCTGTTTGCAAGAAATTCTTGGAGCCATTTATTTTTGCTGAAGTTTTGAGAGGAGCTCTAGTCACATGGTTAAAGAGACATCACAGGCAGTTTTACTAAGACCAGAGCTCATTTCCTCCATTACATCTTCCACGGTGTCATTTTGCCCTCTCCTCAGAATGTTGCAATTCAAAATTAATGGGTTCCTTTTATCTGAACATGAAGGATACCTTTATTTTTTCCTCCTTTATTTGCAACACCCATATGATGAAGAAAGAAAAAAAACCTAATTGCATTAGGCTTCCTGAAACTCTTGTTTTCCATGCTAGCAAAGCTCCTGTCAAAAAGTTACCGTGACATAATTTTATGTTCTGAGTAGCAAATTCAGGTCCTTAGGACCAATTTTTCCAGAGGTGCCAGTGATCTGATTTGTACCCTGGTTTTTACCATAGCTCTGGGAGCTCAGAGCTGGTGGTTCAGACCATCCCCTACTGCACAGCAGTTGTGGTGGATGCTACCTGGGAATGTGTGTGGAGCACAAGGCAAAGCCCTTGGGATATTAAAAAGAGGTGTTAAGCCTTCAGAGGAATGGGTACAGAGGAAGACTTTCTGCTGGTCTTCCCAAACAGCCAAGAAGATTTTTGGGTCTGGTTCTCCATGAATTACTGTGGCCAGCTGTAAAAAGGCAACAGCTTTGTGTGGAGCTCTTTGGATAGTCCTCCTGCTCTGCAGCCTTCTTTTAACTGGCTCGGTCACCCACATGGGACACGGGGGAAAACTGTGGCAGAATCAACTATCGCTGCCTTTCTGAGAGAGCTGCACTGAACGGCTCTTGGAAGGGCTAAACTGCATCTGCTCAGTCCTGTGTGATCCTACATCATGCCTCTCTTGGGATGCTTGTTGGCAACACCTCTGGGTTTGGAGAAGTCCAACATCACAGGCAGCGCTGAGCCACGGCCAGTGGTGGCCAGGGGAGAGCAGGATGAACTCCGAGTTGTCTGCCTGAGCAGTGTGTATGACCAATTTTCAAAGGATGAATAATTATTCTGGTTTCAGCTGGGACAAAGTTAACTTTCTTCATAGTAGCTAGTGTGAGGCTGTGGTTTGGATTTGTGCTGAGAAGACTGATCACATAGTGAGTGAGTGGCTGTGCAGGGTTTGGCTCTCAGCCAGGGTCAAAACTACGACAATAATACATCCATAAGACTGTCTTTGTTATACATTAATGGGATGCAGGAAACTGTGCCACAGTTCTCACTTTCTCATGGCGTGAAGGAGACAGTCAGTATCTCCTCCAGGAGCCATCACTGCTGCTCCCTTCCACCCACGTCCAGGCTCCTGGGCAAGCTCTGGGCAGCTCCTGGAGAAGAACAGCATGTTGGCAAAGCAAAAGTCTCCACAACTCATTATTTCTAGCTTGCAGCTAATAAGCACAGGAAAAAAACATTCAAGTCATGAGAAGGCCGTTTAGGCTGGCAATAACCTATATCCCTCGTGAACAAGACCTGGCTATGGACACTCAGGCAGGATCCTTGCTGCAAAGGAAATTTCTTTGTGGAATTTCTTGGTTATTAACATAAAAAACCCCCTAAGTTACCTAAGCAGCATATAGCTGTGTAATTTTTTTGCTACTGATGTGTGCCTTATTATTAAATTCTCTCACATAATTTTGAGAATACAGCTATTTTTTTCCCCAGTGATCGAAACAGAGCAGCTTTAAAAAACCCTCCTTCACAATAATCAGATAACAACAAAAATAGCGTCTAAACGTGTAGTGACTTCATACAGACATTGACCTCATACAGGCAAAATATGTTCAGCTTGAGCCCAGAGGAGTACTGAATATTTAAAAGCAATAAAATTCTGATTCTAGAACAGCTTCATTCTACAACCTATCTTGTATTTATCAGGATACTTAACAAGAAAAAAAAACATAACTGTTTTTAGATGATGCAAATCTAATTGATGAGATAATTTCATTATACTAGATGGTAATCATATTATAAGACAGAGGACAAAAGAAATACCTCCTGTAAATGCATATTCCCTTCTGCTCTAGTGCTACAACAATCTTTTCTTACATTTAGTCAAATAGATACAAATGTTTAGGTTGCAGGTGATTGGTGAGCTCAATTCCACTTCAAAAAAAATAGAGTCAGCAGATGCATTAATTTGTGTTTTTAAGGTAACGTCACTCAGCAGCTCTGACAAAGCAAACCTACAGTTTTATTAATGAATCTTGGATAACTATTAATTGTAATTAAGGATATGAATGATGCTATCCAGGCTTACTGTCATGTGTTCTTGTGTGGCTGCTGTAACATAAAGGAGGGTGGTGGGTCCAGCTGAAACAGCCCAGGGCCAAGGGAAAGCTTTGAATCCATCCCAGCCAGGATTTCCAACAGCAGCAGAAAGCAGAGCCGTTTCTCAGAGAGGAACCTTGTACCATTCCTGACACAGAGCTGATTTCCAAGGCAGGAAAGCCCTTATCAGAGACCTGGACACACCCAATGGTGTAAGTGCAAATGAACTGCTTCAATAAAAAAAACAAACCACAGATTTTTGAGAAATATTTCTGGCAAAGCCAGGAGAAAGGTCTCCAGGAAGACCTCATTGCGGCCTTCCAGTACTTGAAGGGAGTGTATAAACAAGAGGGGGAGCGACTGTTTACGAGGGTGGATAGTGATAGGACAAGGGGGAATGGTTTTAAACTAAGTTAGGGGAGGTTTAGGTTAGAGATTAGGAGTTTTTCACCCAAAGGGTGGTGGCACACTGGAACAGGTTGCCCAGGGAGGTCGTGGATGCCCCATCCCTGGAGGCATTCAAGGCCAGGCTGGATGTGGTTCTGAGCAGCCTGGTCTAGTGGTTGGCAGCCCTGCATATGGCAAGGGGGTTTAAACTAGATGATCACTATGGTCCTTTTCAACCCAGGCCATTCTATGATTCTATGAAATGTGACCCTACAAATTACTGTAGCATTTTATCCATGTTATCCAGGCAGCATGGTTTTGTGTGGGTTTTGTTCAGCCCTTTTGGCCAACATAACTCTCTGCTTTTGGAGCCGCAACTGAACTGGCCATCCTTCTGGATTCCTCATTCCCAGTCCTACGGCAGCATTTTGCCCTCTCCATGTGCTATCCCCCACAACACACCCGAGAGCAAACTAATTGCTTCTGGCTTGCTTTCCCTGTTATTTTGGAATAATTATCTGAACAAAATTTGAAGATGCAAGTGAGAAAATGCCAGCATTAGAGAAGCTGCAGGCAAAGCTAATTGCTTGATCTGCTTATGTAGATCTAATTTAAAACAGGAGCTGAACTTCTGGAACCACTGCTTATTTCCTTGGAGGCATATCCATCAGTGTGATGTGAGTAATTTCAACGTGTAGAGACAATTTTACCCATCTCAGTAGGTATAATGCTGGTAATGCAGGTAAGCGGGTGCTTCTGGGCATGTAGGAGAGACAGCAGCCTGAATGGTGAATTTGCAAATAAGGAAACTGGTAGTACATCTGTCCCTCCCCACCCCCAAATGCTTTATTGGAATTTAATTTTCCAGAGATATTAAAAACTCTATTCAAACTGTCGTGTGTCACCCCAGGGTCCCCTGGAGCTAGGGGTTATTGCCCCACCCCATAGCAGTGCATCACATACCACAACCATGGTTATGTTTTAAAAGAAAGAGGAAAACAGTATAAAAAGTGCTTTTCAAGTAGGTCCCTTAATTGCTATGGGTTCTGCAAACCTGATGTGCCGGCATCTCATCCCTCAGCCTGGGGGTTCTCATCTGAGGGAGCTACACCTGCACTCAGCCAGGGCCCCAAATCCTCAAATTCTTGAATCAATCCTGGCGCCATCCAGGAGTGAGATGCAGGGAGCTGGCTATGGCCCATGACACGCAGCCGGCCTCAGTGCACACTGCCTAACACCCACCATATCAATTATAGCAGATATTCTTTAGTGGACAATCAATGACAATTTTATGACACTGCTCTTCTGATTTTTAGCTACCCTTCCACCCCCTCCCTTCCCACCACCTTTAAAACCACTTTGATCACAAGTATAAAGCCTCAAAAGCTATTCTCACAGTGGGTTTTTACCTAAATCCCACTGCAAGGTCCATGTGAATGTATGTAAATATATGTGCAGCATGATTAAAATAAAAATGTTGCATTTTCACAGTTAATCAAACTGTAAAATTCATCAGTGGTATGGCTCATTCTACACTGCTTCTTACAGGGAGGGGAATGCAATTAAAATGTTGCCCAAATTCATAATTGTTGAGCTAGTGTAATAAGCATGTACAAAAAGGGACCCTTGGGACACACAGTGGAGCCCCAAATTGCTTTTTTATTCAAGACAAGCCCTAACATCGTGGGAGCACCAAGAACAGCAGCAGCACTATCACAGGCAGGCTAATTACTTTAGCAAGACCTGCTCTATTTAAAAATAAATTAAAAAAAGAAAAAAAAAAAGAGGTGCCAAGATCAGACCTTGTGGCAATGTTTGTCCTTTGCTCAGCAGTCCCTCACTAAGAGGTTTGCAGACAACTGCCTGCATTACACAGCCCCATGAAAGGTATGGGCACGGGAAAATAAATATAATAAGATATACAAATTATATATCAATAAATTATATAAATAAATAACAATTCAAGTGAAACTGAGATTCACGTAAAAAATCCCCAGCATTGCTGCCATCATTATTTTATCTAGAGGTATTAGTAATAAAGAGCAGCAAAAATAAGCCAAGTGTGCCATTGACAGGATTGAACAGTTACAGAGAGGTTTCAGGTCTGGCTCGAGTTACCGGTTCTGGGCAGCACAGGTACGCGCTGGCATTCAACGCAACACTTTCTCGTCGATACTTCTCCTGAACACTGAAGGCTCTGAATCATAGAATCATAGAATCACAGAATGGTTTGGGTTGGAAGGGGCCTTAAAGATCATCAAGTTCCAACCCCCCTGCCATGGGCAGGGACACCCTCCACTAGACCAGGGTGCTCAAAGCCTCATCCAGCCTGGCCTTGAACACCTCCAGGGATGGGGCATCCACAACTTCCCTGGGCAACATGTTCCAGTGTCTCACCACCCTCACAGGGAAAAATTTCTTCCTAACGTCTAGTCTAAATCTACCCTCTTTTAGCTTATGCCCGTTACCCCTTGTCCTATCACTACCCCCCAGATATCAGGCACTGAAAGGCTGCTATTAAGTCTCCCCAGAGCCTCTTCTTCTCCAGGCTGAACAACCCCAACTCTTTCAGCCTGAAGAATGACAGTAAGCAAGCTTTAATCTCTGGGAGGTACCCAACCTTCCCATATTCTGGAGGGAGAAAAAAAGCTGGCTGAGCTAAGAGTGAGTACAGAGTTAAAGAACTGGAATCCTACACCATGAAGAGATACAAAATATGGTATCTAGACCCATGGATACAACTTTCCAAAGTATTTAGGAAAAGTCCCAAACCAAAATTGCTGTATAGAAGGAGCAGTTATAGCTCAGCGTGACTAAGACTTCTTTTATTCAAATTCTGCCTTTTGATATCCATTTATTGCAGGGAAATGCAATACTCAAATCGTATGTTTTTCTGTAAGTACACCCCACAATGGGAGCACAGAGCAGGAAAGGCCAATTTTTCCAGTGTTTTCTGCCAAGTGTATTCTGGCTAGTGCTTTGCCAACTCCTGGTGATGCCAGCACAGCTCACGGTACCAGGTTTGATGTCAGTGGTTCACTACCACACTCTTGCACAGACAGGCACAGGCTTGGCAGTAAAGCATTCTATGGAATCTATAGCTTGCATACATTACATGTGACATTTCTTCATTGAAACTACCCAATAAGTGGTTATGTCAATTATTTTACCAAGGTGCTTTTTCCAGCTTCCTCTTCCTTTCCATGCCCAGTGGATATTTTAGTCATGATGCACTTGGCTGTCTCCCTCCAGATTCCAGGATTGATCCCAAATGAGCCCCAGGTTCAGCCTAAGCAGGGTTGTCTCTAGCAAGGATCACCCCAAAACAGATCAGGCCTCACTGCCTGCTGCTCTCCTGGCTTTTCCAATGCCACTTCATCCTGACCCCAAGATAAAGGGGCAGGAGCAACATAAGTGTCTGCCCAGCAGGATCCCATGGGACCTCCTCACCATGTATATGGGCAGAAGTTACTAATGAAAAATATCTGATAGAGAATTTACCCCATCTGGCCTCCACTCCTTGCTCCAGGACATTTTGCATGGTAAGCTGTTTGCACCGATGGCCGCTAAACCTCTCCTAGCATCAGTGAAGTCTGTTTGGAGATGGAGAGCTTGCCTAGCACTGCTCAGGAGCTGTGGTCTCCCACAGTGGAGTGAATCTAAAGAGTAATTTAGACCTAGGAAACCCAGGTTCATGCCCCTGAAAGTCAAACGCAATCCAGTACTTTGGAGGAAAGAGCAGCGTGGTGCATTTAAAGTAGAAGACCCCACACTGCTACAGACCCGTTTGGCTTCCCCAGCCAGCCTAATGCAATCTGGCTCCCTTTTGAGGTCCCTAACCCAATCAACTGAACATTAGCAACAGACTTTAGTGGAATAGATACTGCAAATAAACGCTGAGCAGTTACAAAATGTCAGAAGGCCGTGACTAGACGTCATGGTTTGATTGCTTCGTGGCAATGGCGCCGGGGGTCACCAAGTGCTCTCTGCTTTCACGAGGACCTGTTCTGATGGTGCACCACTGTCTGCCTTGCAGGGATGCCAGAGTCCCTGAGTCCAAGTTAACATTATGACTAAAAATATGCACTACTGTTTTTTTTTTCTTTTTATCATTGAAAAGCAAGACAACCAACCAAGCTGCATTTACCAATTACATCTATATCAGGGGAATTAAAAAAAAAAAGCTGAACCACCTCATGGGAGAGGAGTTCGGTCTCAATTCTGTAGGTAGCTGAAGTGCGAGTGGTCCTCATCTGACACACAAAGCACCCACCTGAGGGCAGGTTTCCCACTGCCCAGCCCACTCACAGACAGCTAGCTCTTCATAGCCCCACCAGGGTTCAGCTGCACATACCATCCCTGCTCCCCTGGAAAGCAACTTTCAAATGAGGTGAGAGAGCAATTGCCTGCACACTAGAAAGCTCCTGAACTATGCTTGCGCTTTAGATAGAAGCTGTCCTACCTTTCCTGAAAGACAGATCAGGGACAAGACCAGCAGCACCCAGAAAGTCTCTTTGCTCTACAGCAGAGGACCAGTCCTGATCTCAAAGTGCTCCTGCCTAAAGACTGAGGCAGTCCAGCTGGAGAGAGCAAGACCTTGTTTTCATCATGGTTTTTTTTTGTTGTTGTTGTTTGGGTTTGTGTTGTTTTTTTTTTTTTTTTTTTTTTTTAAAGCAACAATAACTACTTTGCATGTGGGCTACGTTTCAGGTCGGTGAGCTGAAGCGCTCAGCAAGCTGGTGGTGGAGAGCAGGGCTGTAGGGTGCACAGAACCACCCAAACCCCAGATTTAAGGGCTCCACACTGAAGCCACAAGTTCTTAATTGGGGGGACACTTACTATTTTAACTTTTTTTCTTTCCGAAACCATAGATCTGTATTGGTGTTAATTTCCCACCATATATATATTGCTAATACCTGGTCACAGCAGCAAGCCTATATTGTGGATGCTTTAAACATGCACTAGTCCTGTACCTGGACACTGAGTAAACAGATGGGTTTGGATAAACGAAAATCAATGAGCTAGCAAAGGCTTCTCTCATTTGATTGATCCAAGCCCCTGGGCAGCGGGTGCAGCAGCATGCAAAATGGTGTTAACGTAACACAAGTATAAATTTCATTCACAGGAAATGCAGTAACAAAAACTAATAAAAGCACAAGTGCAGCCTGGAGTATCATTGATCCCAAAATGTCAGATGACACATCAGATAATTTAACGAACAGCAAAGATCTTTTAAGAGCAGCAGCAGCCTGTTTAGCATTTATTTTATCTCTGTACCATGAGAAGCTGCTTGATGGTGTACATCTTGTTCATCATGTACATAACAACCATTGTTTAAACACTGATCTACAAGCTATGTTTTGGCTTATAAATTCTTATAATATTTTCCAAGTAAAGTTTTTCATTGTTTCCCCCCACTAAATGTATTGCTGGGATTTCTTTACTATGCAACAGACACTTTCTGCAATACTGTGCAGTCAAAACTACATCTGTTATCATTGAGAAGTATCCAAGAGAGCATCTGATGTGGTCTAAAACTGATGATCCGCAGGTAAGAGTGCATATGCTTATCTCCAGTTTGAGAGGCCTGGGGCACTGGCTCTCCAAAGGGGAGTCCAGGATGGGGCACCAGGGTAGTTTGCACAAAATATGTTGATATTTCAGATTCAGACACTGATGATTATGTTGAGCTGAATTAAGCACCGCATACCCGCCCACAGTTGCCATGTGTGGGTAAAAAACTATTCAAGGTTTTTTTCATATATATAAAACATTAGACATGTACTGTAACACAGAAACAAGGAGGTTTCCCCTAGAATAGCTTCTTTTTTAGGGACTGTATCTTTGTGCGGCTAAAACCAATGATTCATTTTTCATCGACTTCAATAAAAGCAGCACCCAGCTACATGAAAAGCTCCCGTGCATGAACAGTGTAAGGAACATCCACACTGTCACACAGCGATACATCAAAGACACTGTATTTCAAAATAACATTGATCTGCTCCAGAGATTTACAGCCTTTGTTAAAATACACCTTCAAGGTATACACAGTAAAAGCACTAACAACTTAATGCCTTAGAAAATTTATAGGAGTGTGTCACAGCCAGTGACAAGGTTTTCAAAAGCTATCTGAAGTTTTCGTTTGCATCCCTGGGAGAAATGTCTGGTACAGAGGAACATGAGCCTGAGGTCATGATAAACTTAGGCAGAAAAAATAATTACAGACAAGCTCCTGGCAAAATGTTGACAAATTCCTGCAGTTAGTTTTTCCAAAGTCTTAACAGTTGCAGAGGAACCTGCCCAAGAGCTGCAGGCCCAATGACCACTTTGCCTACCAAAGTGCCCAGCCACCAGTTTAGCCAACATGGGCCATAGTGCCAGGGACCTCCAGGGAAGGCACAGGGACAGTGTCTAGCCTGGTGGGACACAGCACTAGATCAAATGGGAAGGTCTGACTGCACATCTCCATCTTTAGCCCCCCAAACCCTACATCTGCCTTTCTCTGCCCCATCTTTCTGCATGCATCACCACCCACCTCCACCTACCATGGGATGGTGTTTGCCTCTTTTAAATCCCCAACACTTAGTCACAAAACCCACTGTTTTATAAAGTGCAGTCTATTTCCCAGTGAAAAACTGCAGTTGTTCATGACATCCAATGCACAAACACCATTTTCTGTGCAGCTGAACGTTGGGGAATGAAGAGTTAATGTTCTCATCTGTGTGTCAGGCCCAGACTTGACTAGGGGTCCTTGTCTCACCTCTAAACTACAGTGATTTATATCCCAAAATATTGCTGACTTGCAGACTTCTCTTCCTAAAAGACCCCTTCTCAGGGGGCTGGGGGGTTGTACAGATCTAATTTCCTCTTAAAATGGCAATAGTGATTTGTAAGCAAAGCCTTCTTTCTTTCCAAAAAGCCTGGGAACAGTGAAGAGATGCACACTGCACTGTTCCGCCACAATAAGGAGCCAAAAATGGTAAAAAGAGCAAAAATGAACATGCATTTCATTATCATTTTTTGATCAGCAGTCCCTGAGCCACAACCTCGCATGGCAGTAATTAATGCACTGAGCTCTAACCCAGGCATTATAAAGCCCTGATGCACGCCAGAGCCTCAACACACAGGGCAGCCACATTGCCACGCAGCTGCGGGTTTAAAGATGTTGTAAAGAACGTCAGGGAACAATAAATATGATTGAAGAGCTTGTTTGTGGGGACTGTTCAAATGCTCTTGCCATACTGTGAGCAACAACAACAACAAAAAAGGAGAAAACAGGCTTAATTGCCTTCTTTACAACTATCAGAAAGACAAGCTACTTGGTACTACTTGGTAAAGCAACACGCAGCTTTCCATCCCCTAAGACTCCACTAAAATACCGAGGCTTGTTCTGCTTTAGGTTCCAGTTGTCTCTGTGAGAAAAGACATTTTCAGAGTATAGACAAAGAGGGAGTTTGGTACAACAGTTGGTTTGTGCCTCTTGGATGCACAAATATAATCCCTGTGTTATCAATTCCAACTGCACCAGTATGATCACAGAACCATAGAATGGTTTGGGTTGGAAAGGACCTTCAAGATCACCAAGTTTCAGCCCCCCTGCCATGGGCAGGGACACCCTCCACTAGCTCAGGGTGCTCAAAGCCTCATCCAGCCTGGCCTTGAACCCCTCCAGGGATGGGGCATCCACAGCTTCTCTGGGCGACCTGGGCCAGTGCCTCACCTCCCTCACAGGAAAACATTTATTCCTCATATCTCATCTCAATCTCCCCTCTTTCAGCTTAAAACCATTACCCCTAATCTCTTCCCCAAGGACTTAACCTTTTGGGTTAAAGACAGGTTTGGTGCTTGTCACTACTTCTTTTACCCCTAAGCTGCACAAAGTCAGGACTTGTGCTGTTATGTTTGAAGTTTTAAAGCCCTAAAAAAGAGCAATACAGGTATCTGCTACACCGGGGAAAACTCCCGAATTGTTACTAAGACCTTTTTTGCTTAACATGTGTTGCACACATGAAAAGAGAAAACTACTGTTAGAGTTATCATTTTTTCCTGTCCTCCCAGTGCTTCAGCTCCGCAAAGAGCCACATGCATCTCTGTGCTAGGGCTGGAGGGTGGCTCAGCCCCATTGCATTCGAGTAACAGGAGCAGAGTTCAAAGGCACTTTCACATTTCATCTCTCGCAAGACACACAGCATTGGTAAAGCCACAGTTTCAACCGAGTGCTTTAGGCAAGGCCGGGCAGGCAGGATCCTGCCTATGCACCAATGTGGGGCAAAGCTGGGACCCCATGGAGGGGGACCCTGTAGGTGCCATCTCATCCCTCCTGCCAGGAGCACGAAGGGGAACACAAGTCCCTCAGCTGCCATCAGGGACAGCAGGGTCTTGTCTTTACCAAGGGGGAAGGGTATTTCTTTCCACAGCCTTTTCTGGAGCCCTTCACAAGAGAAGCTCTGTAGGGGTTATAGGTGGTCACATCACAGAATCATTAAGGTTGGAAAAGACCTCAAGGATCATCAAATCCAACCATCAACCCAACACCACCTAACTCTAAACCATGTCCCTAAGCACCACATCTACACATTTCTTGAACACCTCCAGGGATGATGACTTCACCACTTCCCAGAGCAACCTGTTCCAACGTTTGATCACTCTTTCAGTGAAGAAATTTTTTTTCTTCTAATATCCAGCCTAAACCTCCCCTGGTGCAACTTCAGGCTGTTTCCTCCTGTCTTATCACTTGACACTTTAGAGAAGAGGCCAGAACCCCCCTCCCTACAACCTCCTTTCAGGTAGCTGTAGAGAGACATCATCCCCACCACCCCTTTCCTCCCCCAGCAGCTCCTCTCTGACCAAGCCCAGGCTTTAGCAAGGACACAACACAAGTTAGTGCATCCACTGCTATCAGCATCTTCTGATCGCATTCAGTATTTATTTTCCCAGGTTAAATCCCACTCCTAAAGGCTGGGGGTTTCCTCAGCTGCTGCCCTGCCAGCAGCCCCCACCCTCTACTCTAGACAAAGACCTTCCTCCCTGTGTCTCAGGCACAGAACACACAGCCCTGAACAGAAAGGTTAATTTACACACAGAAACACAAAACCATACCTGAGATTTCCAGAGATGCACTCTTATTCCCCATCCATCCTTGTGCTGGTCTGCCTCCTGGACCACAGCCCCTCACCAAAAACACTCCCCCTCCAGCCTGCCAGGTCCTGCTGCAGCACTTTTACCCTCCCAGCACCCATCAACACCTCTAGCACTACAAACCAGGTGGGGATGTCTCTGCTCATTAAACCCCCACTGCTACCGTGCCAGCAAACAATTACCTTTCAACACCTTATAAATCCAGCAGGCTTCGTTATTAGAGCTAGTGCCCCCCTAAATCGTTTCACCGCTTAATAGCTCAAGGTTCAATCTGCGCTTGACTCCTCTATTTACTATTTTCATGCTTTCTATTACCGAAGGCAGTGGTCTTAATTAAATGCAATTACACATCTCCTGATTAAAAGCTACATGCATCACACAAGAAACCAGCACTTGAGTAGCACAAACCAACATTGGGGGTGGATTGCAGCCGGGGGACAGGGTCTTCTCTCCATGAATGCCTCACACATCCCCTTGCACCCTTGCTGTAACCAGGACATGTGTATCTGATGACCTGAACAGTCTTTCTTCAACATTTCATTTGCCCTTTGACTGTATAACAGAGCTTCTCCCCGATAGCCCTGCAGTCCAAGAATCCAGCCAGCATCTCCATCCACTGCTTTACCCCCCCCTTTTTGTGAGGGTAATGCTTTATCCAAGCAGCTAGAAATATTCGCTACAAACCTTGAATGAGTTAATCTTTTCCAGGGGAAAAAAAAATCATGTTAAATATGTACCCGAAAGGAAGTTTTCTGAAAGCATTGCAACCAGTAAAGTGAAAATCCTGCAAAACTCAGCTGTCAGCTCCCAGGCAGGGTCTCCAGGTCCTGCAGCTTCATGATGCAGCAGCCTGGAAACTCAGCAGCTGCTTCACTTAATTTGAAATGGGAGAGATTTGAGAAGGAAGGAAAGGAGCCATTTCAAAACCTCTGTGTGCTTTTTTGACATGCAGCCCTTCCCTGGGGAAGGCCAGCGGGGACGTAGGTATTACCTCTCTGAGGCTGCTAAAACGATCAACAGGAAAGCTGCAACTCTAAAAAAGTGGTATTTCTAGTCTTGAAGGGACTCTGATGGGAAAGGAAACTGCTGAGAAATATGGCTGAAAAGTTAAACTTACCAGTGTCATGCTGAAGTGAGAATATGGTATTGATTCACTTTTTAAAGGATTAATACCATAGGAACAGAGCAGTCTAATTGTAATTAATGTAAATTACAGTAAAGCAGTCTGTAACTTCTTAATTGACCCGCCAGCTCAGCTGAACATAAAACATCTGAGTGAATCCCGACAGCCAGACATGCAGTCATGTGGACTTTCCTATCAGAGTAATGCATTTATCTGGGACAAATGCAAAATGTGAGGGGATCTGGCCAAACAACATGTAATCTTTTTTTTTTTTTTTTTTTCTGCTGGCAAGTCAGAGCAGACCTTCTCCTGTGGGCAGCATTCTCCCACTGCCTGCAGCAGGGACTGGCACACAAACCAGCACTTCAGTGGTGATTTTACAGCAGAGGTTTTCTGAGTGTGGTTAAAATAAGGAGAGATGTCAGCTGGGTGAGTGCGATGCTGTGCTGTCACTTGATTATTTGAGCTTTCGGTAGAGGAAACCAGTTTCAGGTCCCTGCTGAATGGCTTCAGTAAAATGCTGGCTGTCATTTAAGCAATAAATAAAACCAGATAGCAGCAGATCTCAGGACATCCCTGAGTGCCTCGGCTTTACCCAGGGAACTTATGTGAAAAGAAACTCAACAAACAAAACCGTATCTGTTCAGACAGATAAGTGGTCATGGTAATGACTTTTTTATCACCGGGGCAGGGGGAAAACAACAATTTACTTTGCTGGTTTCCATTTCTCCATCTACTGTTAGACAAAACAGCAGGTGGACACAGAACTTTTTCAAATATATGAGTCTAACATTCTCTATATTATTCACGGTAAGCATGATTTGCAGCTCTCGCAGCGTCAATTTTTTTCTATCAATTGTTAATGAAACACCCAGATCTTCAGGGGGCAGAGGGAGGTGTAGTTTTCTAATTTTTCAAATCAAGAATATTGTAATAATCCCTCATTAATTCAATCATCTTTCTGTCAGATAACTGCTGTATAATTTAAGGGGTAAGGTTTTAAATAAAAATCCTGGCAAAACCATCAGGTTGATTTAATACATAACCTTCATCTAAGTGAAACTCATAGCCCTTGGAAAAAAATTAGTCTGAAAATTAAAGGTGGATGGCAATGGAAATAGCATAGCTCTTCATAAAAGTCTTCTTTTCTCTCTCTCTTCCTCCCTCCCCCCTTTTTACTAATCTCCTTTTTTTTTTTTTCATTTTTTACCATTTGGAAGGAAACACTGATCATGCTCCATATTTGCTTGTACAGTCCCTCGGGTTCCCTGGAAGACATATTTTCCATCCTTAACCACTTTTCCAGAAGCAGTAGAACTTGTCTGGTCTGAGCCCTGTGCTGCTCCCAGCACATTTTTTTGCTGGAGGAGCAGGTTGGCAGAGATGGCACCAAATTCTGCTCCATCCCTGGCAAAATACTAAATTTTGCCAGTGACTAAATGCTTGTCTCTGGTTTACAGGCTCTGCCTGGAATTATTTGCTAAATTGCTGAATTGCCCAATTGTTCATTGGTCCAAATGTGGCAAAAAATTGGACAGAGGTAGATGCCCAGATCTCCCAGTTTTTTTGGGACCCATTCTAAGCCATGTCAATACTTAACGCATTGCTAACGTTGGCCAACTTTTCCAAAAACTGTACCCACTTTCTTGAAATGAGTGTGACACTCCGTTCTCCAATTTTCCTGGCTGTCAGGATATATCACTTCGGGAACACATGATGCAAACACATCATCTGCTGTACCTCTGCTTCCCCCGGCTGGCTGGGCACATCCTGCCAAAGCCAAAAAATAAGAGGCTGCTGCAAGATACCTCCTCCTGTAAGAAGAGGAGATATCTCTGAGTCAAGGCAAGCAAGGAATTTTTCATTGTCTTTTTAAATGTTGCTACATTGAACCAATGCATCTCTCTAGAAGCTCTTCTGGAAGAATTTTATCGAGCCCAAGAGGAAATTTTTGGTCGAAACAGGCCATAGCAATTACTGCAATGATGTCTTGGCATCGTGTACCCTGTGCACATGTCCCCAGCCCTGGGCTGCTCCAGCTTTCTGATGGATCTGTCTCTCACTCTCTTCTCTTCCCATGCATGGAAGGTTTTGAACGATCTCCTTTCTGTGCTGGCACAAACCGATAACAACATTTCCAAACTAGTCAGGTTTAGGTCATGGATTTTTCTTTTCAAATCATCCCAAATTATTGCATGTGATCAAACTCACAGCTTCTTTTCTGTATCATCCCTGACAAACAAGACCACAGCTTAACCAGCCAACCAATAATCAGAGCTGTCCTCTCTTAATCCTTCTTATTCAAAGGTCAGTACATCTCCTTGCACCACATCTCAAAACAGCCCTCCCTTCTAGAAACAAAAAACAAAACAAAACAAAATAAAACACCATATATATATATATGTATCAGTCCTTTGGGCTGGTATAGGACAAGGTTGAATCATGGGGAAAGTATCCACAGTGAAATTTGCCCTCTTTGACATTTTGCCATGAAGATGTTTATTGGGAGAATGCAGAGGATGCCACAATGTATCTTACAGTGATGGAAGTGATCACTTAATGCAATTCTGCACTTTCTTTTCCTGAAACTGCTGTAGGTGGTAAGACAGAGCTTTTGGCTCTTTGAACCTTGCACTTCACTCACCAGGATGCATCATTTTAACTCACCTCATCAAATAATTATTTGTAATTAGAACTACAAGTCAAGAGATAGACATACCTAAAAATAAATAAATTTTCCAAATAGCTTCTTAGGTAGAAAGTAATAAAATGCTACTAGGCTGCAGAGAGGAATAGAGAAAAGATGAGTGTTACATTTGATACAGATGGAGACAAAGAGAAGAGAGCAGGACACCCTTGCTGGGACAGCCTAATGCCAGCCAGAACAAACCAGCCACGGTCAGAGGAGTCAGAGGGGAATATTTGGCTTGTTTGTCAAAACATCGTAAATAAGCAGCAGTGGAGGCCAGGGCAAAGCCAGTCCTCTCCTCAAGCCCCTGATGAAGGACCCCCACCCATGCCCACCACCTTCCCTGGGACATGCTGCTTTGGTTCCACTCCTACAACCAGCAGCTCTCAAAAAAAAAAAAAAAAAGTCTGTTGAATCTGGAGCAAGCCTCCTGGGAAGCTCCATAAACCAGCAGCATGCAGGTTCACCTTCACTTGGCTTTAAGACAAAGTGTCTCAAGCATGAAATGCAGCGAGCTTAACTAAATACCTGTCTGAAAGCAAGGGCTAGCAGGCACGGAGGAAGAAGGAGCTTGGAAATGGGACTTACATTAGATCATTTTCTGGATGCACAATAATTGGTATTCCCTGAGTTGCTAGGGCCTCAAAGTCTAATGAATTTGGTACTATTTCTCTTGGCTCCATAGAAATATGCATCTTCAGGGCATGGATACACTCAGACACCTATTTTTTAAAAACTCTTGCTGGCTGATATGGCACAAAGTTCTTCACGAGCACTGAGAGTTTTAAAGGACTTTAAAGTTTCTCTGAAAAATAAGGGATAGAAGAAATTGTTAGGGAGATGAGGAGGTGTGTGAGTGTGTATATACGTGCCTGTGCATGTGGGTATGTGTGTTTTGAAACCACCACAATGTCATATATGACACTGAGTAGGACACGTGAGGTCCTAGCCACCCGTTACCATTTGAGCTAAATTCCAATGAAAAGACCACAAGTATGTATTTACCCTTATTTTACTAAATCTTACTTTAATCTCCTCCTTCATTTAGAAGCCTTTCTATGGAGTTTTACATCAGCAATTTCTTTTGAAGGTCTTGCCAGGTTTTGTACATGGCTTTTACGCTCATCGTTGTGCACAACATAAAGGGAAAGCAGTGGGATCGCCAACATCTGAGAGTGGCTCCTGGATCCTGGGTTGCTGTATATGATTCATTCAATGACTTTGAACTGTTCTGGCAGTCTCCTCTCATTATTGAGCAAATCCTATTCATGCAGGTGTGATTTTTTTTTTTTTTAATATTGGATTCTTCCAGGAACTACTTTAATCGTTTTCATATTTTAATAAGTGGTAATTGGAAATATCAACTGTTTTTCTCTTCTGTTCTGTTTTATAGAAATAAGTGTTGCAATGGTGAGTTCAAAGAGATTCGATAGATATTTTCCAGCTGTCATTTAATAAGTAATCAAGAAGATTTTAGGTCCTCTGGAGAACATAGTGAATATGGTCAGTCTCTGGCATCAGTCATGCTTCAGAGTCCCATGAGTATTACCTCTTGTAATGAGTTTTGCTTTAGACTTCCAAATAGATACCTTTCAGGTATTAATATTTTTTAGGATCATATAATTTATTGTAAGAGGCCTTTAATATTTCAAATTATATTTAAATTTCTCTTAAATCCTTTAGAACTGGAAGTGGGACCGAGTACTACAGGCATTAAATGTCCTGCCTTTTCCTATTTCAGCTCTTGTTATCGTAGATGGACAAAAGCCATTGCAGGAACATGTTGTGTACCCCACCTCTATTTTTCAGTGCTCACAGTAGTTATTTGTGTCCTTGTGACTGCTGCTGGCTAGTAAACAGCAATGAAAGCCAGGTCATCAAGAAGTCTGGGTTCATATGATGCCTCGAGGGCCTGAGCAGGTTGCTGCTAAATCATTTATTTAGTAAATCTGTAATAATAGATAATAACATCACATGGCAATAGCAGAAAATAAATATACAGCCACAAAGGTTAAACTGGAGGCTGCTTCATTTGTATAAAATCATTGTTTTCATAAAATGAGTAGCCAACTAAACTTTGAAATAGCAAAAATAATTCCTTGAAGAGCCTCCATTGCTCTCTTAAGACTGATCTTTATTGGCAGAGAGGAGAACATGTCCACTCTAATGGAACAATTTAAATGCATAACAGTTAAAATAAACTCCTTAAAGTATATCTCCACATTCCTTATGTTGACTAGTGAGACATTGCCTTTTAATAAAACACTGTATAACTGAAAGGCATTTGAAGCAGAAAAAAAGATTACGCTGTATATCTCAGGCTGGTCTATAACAATTTCTACACTTAAAGTCATGATTGATTGTGTGAAAGGTAAAACAGATGCACTTCACATAGCTTTGCAGATTTAAGGTGCCTTTCTGGTTTTCCTTATGCATATGTAACATTCCTTGGGAGTATGCTGCAGGGGAGAATAAAGCAGCAGAGAAGATGACAAAAGAGCAAAACTTGAAAATAAAATTAAAAAAAAAAACCAACAAAATAAACAATTCCCAAAAAACCCTGCCAAGGTAAACCAAACCTCAGCATGGTATGTGCTGCCCACCCAAGACCCCTGCCTTGTCGAGCCCAGGCTGGGGGAAAGAGGGACAGAAGGACAAATGCAACTCTTCCCGTACAACCATGAGTCCCCAGGGCCCACAAGATTGACCCCACAGCTCAGCAGAGGTGTTGGTGTCACCACTGCCCCAGGACAACATCACCAGGGGCTCCCAGGGCAGCAGAGCTCAGGGACTTGCACTTTTCCTCCTTAGGGCTATCTGCAAACTCAGAATTGTTTCATCGCAGAAGAAAACAATTCTGGGTACTTTTCCTTGTATTTCGTTTGAAGAAGGTTAAATAAATAAATCTACATTAAAACAAATTTATTATCTGGTTTAATGCTTTGAAATTTCACTCAGACGGAAAGCTAGACAGATATAATCAAAGTCACAAATAGGCTGGAAACAAATCAGTGAATTAGAATGATCAGCTCTTCTTCATCAGCTATAAAAGAGACCTAAGGATGAGTTGTGATGACAAATAATTACCTTCTGTCAGGGCAACTGATGGAGGCTTCACCTTTCTTCCAGCATAGAGCCCTGACCTGACACACCAGGAAGGTGTCAGGTCAAAAACACATCAAATTTTTACTTCAAATACAACTGCTTCAAATACAAGGCAAGGAGACTTCCTAGGGAAGACTGGAGGTGAAAGGATTTGGCCAGTGGAAAAAAGAAGAGCGAGGTTCCTTCCCATCCCTGCAGACAGGAAAGCTGAGACATGCCTGCATGGACAAGGACCAGCTGCCTTCCCCAAAGGAAGGGACAAGGTCTTTCCCCTGCACTATGGTTTTGGTTGCATTGAGCCCCCAGGGAGGATGCTGGTGTCCCGGTCACTGTGCACAGACACCAAATTTCTAACAACAATGGGATCTATTTGCACTTGTGACTTTTCTCTAAAAAGACAACAGCCAGATCTTGAATTTTCAACAGAAAATGGAAAATATACATAGAAATTAGCTGGCTTGGTAGAAAACCTATTTTTGACTAAAAATCAATTTCTCCACCCCATTTCCAGGGACAGCTAGTAAATCCTGAGCACTCAGCTTTGGATCTCATGTGCAACGAGAAGCAGCCTCTTCTGCCCAAGACCCTTCTCTAAACGTGAGCAATGCCCTGAGTGCAGCTGTTTCCATCTCCCTTTGCATTTTGTGATGCCACCACATCCACCTATTGACATTATGAATATCTACCAACTACTCTGCCACTGACTGACCCAATCTGCTTCTCCTGTGTGCTGTGTCCTCCCACCCCTTCTGCAACAACACGAACATCCTTGCATGTTTGCACTCTCTTTCTGGCTGCTTCTTCCAGCTGCAAGGGCTTGGTGCCGCTGGCAAGGTTTTACTACTGGGAGTATGTGCCTCCTCCTCACCCACTTTCACACTTGGGGTTGTGCCCTGGTTAGCGCAGCACAGAACAGCAATGTCAAAGCCCATTGGGATCCCAGATAAAGCTTTAAATAGCAGCCAGAAGAAATAAGAGTAGTTATTTCCAGTAATTACAACTGATATCAGTCAATTTTATGCATGGGTGGTTAAGACACCAAAGGCTATAAAATCATATGATAATGAAAAGAACAATCCTAACAGGTTTTATTTATTGCCTTTTCTATCCTAGAGACCACAACCACTGCTGTAAATGTGTAAACAATAGTAGTGAAGGCTTTAATGCATTTTATCACTGATTTCCATTGTCTGGGGGCCGATGAGACAAGGCTTTGTGCTCCATGTATTGTGTAATTAAGATCTTTTTAATGAAAAGCAAAGCTAAGACAATTATCAACCAATTTATGTAGACAATTGGAGGCATCTAGCACAAAAATACACAGCATGGAGGTAAAAATTTGTAGATATTAGACACTTAATTGTATGTACTTACATTATGAAGGGCACATGGGGAGACCCCAACCCAGGGTGCTGCTCACAGTTGTGGTCAGAAGATGTCAAATCCCCTTATAAAGCAGCAAAAATAGTTGGCTTTGGGCTGGGTAGGAGGGAAATGCTCACAGTCCATGTGACACAGGTGGGGTCAGCCTTCTCCTCCTCCTTTTCCTCCAGAACACAATAAAATACACAACAAAGTACACCTGGATGGTGCCCCATTCCCTTGGGCTATCTTGGGGATGTTTGTGGCACCCTGGAAACTGGGTTTGGTTGGGGGCGTGGGGGTGGTTACGTCATTCCACTCAGATTAGACAAGCTACAAAAAGCCTTATTTCTAAAAAAGTTACCCAAAGAAAACACATTTCACACGTTTCCAAAATACTGTCAGATGCCTTCAGGCTAAACATTCTTGAATTCACTCTGTGATACCATTCCTGGGTGAACTATAATTACTGCAGCCATGGGGATGAGTCATCACTAGCTGTAGTTTACCTTCTGGAATACAACGTGTGCTGTACCTAATACTGTGTGCCCTGGAACTCAATCAGCTACTTACTCTAATACCTTTATTATAAAAAAAGAGTCAAAGACAGGATCCATCTGTCATTCACATGCGATGCATAGCACAAGCTCTTAATTTGCACCTTTCCTACAAGAATCGTAATAAGAGATTTGATCTGATGTTTAACTATCTCCATGTGCCATGTGTGCAAATAAAGAACAACAACTTTGGGAGAAGAAACTCAGAAGCTGGTGAGAAAAAGGCAGAAATAAAGGAGAAAACCCTGCTCTAGGTATTTTCCCTTTTCCTTTGGGTGCCCTCGTGGGCATGGGGACATTCTGGGTGGCCTCACATCAAGCCGTGCCCCTCGTGGTGACCATCCCCAGGTCCTTCTGGAGGAAACCCCTGGGAAAGGTGTTTAGGAGAAAACACACCTCAGCAATAATATGCTTTTTGTACATTCTCAGGAGGAGTTCAAATTTCCTCATTTCATCTCTAGTTGAAACACCTTAATTTAAGCTTCCCTCATTTTGCTGGATTAGCTTCCCCATCCTAATCAACGTCTTGGGCACCTGAGAAGTATTGCCTCCTGTTTTAAGAGGAATGGCTCTTTCTTGTTCTGGGTTCCCACATAATTTGTTCTCTGACAAAGACTTCAGAGACAGCAGCTTTTAATTACACGAAAAGGTGTCATCCATTTGTCTGTAACATCCCTTTTAAAGGTTCCCTTCTCAAAAGTTCTTGTTGTGGCTTGTTGCACCAAAGCATTCGGAGATCTGCTGCTACTGCTCGTAATGGGATAACCAAGGGGCCGTGTCTATTTGTAGCTTTAGTTTTCTCACTAAAACCATCTTTAAAAGGGATAAAAAATTTATTTTTTCTTCAACAGCAGACCTGCTAAAATGTCCTTTTTATAAACAAACACATCGCTCCCAAAGAAAAACAGGAGTATTTCTACGACCACATCAGCTTCCCCCAAAAACAAAGTGACAGCTGAAAACAGCGTGACAATGGGCAAAAATGCAAAGTTTGCGGGAACATCTGTGTGAGCTTAACACTAGGAAAAAGCATGGATATCCTGGTTTTAGAGACAAACTCCCTAAGAACAACTCATATTTAACTGATCACAAAAGCACCAAAAATGCATGTGCCCAGGCTCTCCTGAACGTCAGCAGGAACTCCTGGGGCCGACTCATCGGGTTTTATTTAAGGCAAAATTTGGCCACCTTCCCCGTGGGGCTCATGCCATTGGGAAGATCCAGTGAGGCTTATGGGCATGCCACAAAGCCACTATATTGCTGCAGACTTCTGAGTGGTTGGTTTCTCTTCTGTGTGGCCATTGTGTAAGTTCATTTTATAGGAAAATATTTTCCTAATTAGATTGTCCAAAAAAAATTACTTGAATGGTAACTTGAGAATTAGACAACTGTCAGGTCAATTAAGCAGTTCACACCTGTAGTCCACAGGGTTCTGGTTTTATTTTATTTTGTTTCATCTAATTTCATTTATTTTTTCCCCACTGTCTGTGTTTAAGTAACACTTATTTTAGATACAACAAATCTTCCAGTATTTGGCCATCCACACTTAGATGTATCTTTCCGTGCTTAGATTTTGCACCTATAAATGTTGGCAGGTAGAAAGTCACAGCTGAAACTACCAGTTTTCTCCTCTAAAATTAAAAAGGAAGCTCTTGCTTTCATCAGCAGCAG
Organism: Pterocles orientalis; assembly: GCA_011057875.1. NCBI lineage: Eukaryota > Metazoa > Chordata > Aves > Pterocliformes > Pteroclidae > Pterocles > Pterocles orientalis. The sequence goes on along the minus strand of WKFP01015271.1, from coordinate 282,170 downwards.
GATTTGAGGTAAATTAACTTTCACTTTGGCTTTTGATGGATGTATAATGAACTCTGCATTGTTCAGCTGGAAATCTTGGAGCTATTTTTCATTCCAAATGTCTTCTGAGCTGCACGTTTGACAGGTTATTAAGATTTTAGTATCACTGTGGAAACATTTTTCTAGGCTTCTTGGCTAGGATCAGGAGAGGTTCACTGCACCTTCTCCATCGCCACACCAGCCTCCTGGTCTTCTAAACCAGCTGGTTTTCCAAATTCAGCTTTTTTTGATTATGCACATAGGAAATATTTAATAAGTAATGATTTCCAATTCTGCTTCCTTTATCCTAAGCACCAAGCTGCACTGAGCTTTCACACCATTTAGTTTAGCTACCTAAGTGTAGGAAGTTAAGCTATTAGTCATTGGGAAAGGTCAAGTTTCTCTGAAGGATCACCAAATTATGGAGCCAGGGAGATGCTGGCTGCAGAGCACCTCTGGGGGCTGATTTAGGGACCCGGACCCTGCAGCATCCCTCTGCCAGGGTGCATGGGAGCCAGCAGGCAGGAGCAAGGGTAAGCAGTGGGACAGCAGATGGATGCTGGATGATTCTGATTGCAACCCTTTGGCCTGTAAGAAGAGATTTTTATTATCTGAATTATTCAAACCTCTCCTGCTCATGCGCTATTTCCATTCATCTAATTTTTAGAAAGTTTTTCACGATTTGCAATTTTCCAAGCAATTTACGGAATGTATTTCAGCCTACCGAAAGGACATCGCAGGCAAACATTTTGGGTTTTTTTTAGTGTACTATGACTTTAGTGTTTATGTACTAAAGACAAAACTTTTCAACTTTGAAATTATCAATCACAATGAAAATAGTGAAATATTTTGTGGACAGAAATTAAAGAAAAGGTTAAAATCTTCATGTAGCAACCGTATTCAAATAGATTAAAATCCCAGCCTTCCTGAAGATAGTGCAACCACCAGTTTCTATTTTTCCTACGTACTTTATTTTGGTGACCAATCTGACTTTCTGGTAACTGAGAGTAGGAGAGGAAGAAATACGCATGGAGACATATAGGACAAGGTGAGCCTTGTGGGAAGAAGGGAAGGGAGACGGAGGTACTGGATGAGAAATGGGCTCCAAAGGCAGTTTCTGTGTTTCCAAAGCTTGCACGCAGCAAACAAATTTCCCAGTTCTTCAGAAAGCACAATCTGATGACACATAATATCGCTTTCTTGAGTAAAAAGGACAAGACGGATGCCTTTTGCTCACTCCATTCTGATATAGTTATTTCTTGCAGTCTGAGTCATCTCATCAGCTTGCTCAACCACACAGAGACTTTACTGGTGTTCAGTGCCATTGACTCACACCCTGTATTTCAGAACTTTATGAAAGAGAAAAAAAGGGCCCAACATTTTTATGAAAAAACAGCATTTGGCCAAATTAGAGATTATTGATTAACATAATCCACAAAACTACTATGAAATTAGTGCCGAGTGCAGGGTTTGCTTAGTGCTGAAGCTCCAACCCTAAGCAGCCTTACCTCAACATTGGTCACTACTATAATTTTTGAAGTCAGCACTTGGATTAAAATGGTATGGTTGGGTGTAATTTTAACTCTAGGACAGGGACAATTAAAGAGAGACATATTAAGAAAGTTAACTCTTCGTTTCTGTCTTGCAAAATCTTCACTATGAAAGGTCACATGGAACTTTCTATGCCAGGGTCAGATTATTTTTAATTATTTTTTTATTACCGCTGATAAAATGCCATCAAAACAGAAGTCATAAAGTAAATTGAATAAGTTACTTGTTAGTGTTTGAGTAGCTTGGTAGTTTGAAGGTCCAAAGGGATTAATTAGAAAGCATTTTCAGACAGAGAATATATCTAAAATTATTCCTGCTCAATTTGTTATTAGCTTTGCTCTCCTGAAATGGGAACAAGAAATATTATTTGCACAAGGGGAAGAACAGCGAAGGTGTCTGAGATCTGAGGGTCATTTGAATACACATAACACCACCTTCAGACCTTGCCAGCCACAGTGATGGGACATTAAACTACAATAGCAATCCTAATTCCTCTCTTTCTTCACCTCATGGATGAATTGGATTTTCATCTTCTCTGACATTTTTTTTCCCAAATGCTATAAATCAGCATTTTATGAATTAACAAATCCCATCTGCCAGCTGCTAAAAATCTGTTTCAAGGCTACGATATCTAGGTCACTGTAGTTCATGACTCTGGTGTCACCAACAATAAATAAGGTTGTTACTGCACAACGAAAGATATTTTAGTCTTTCTTAAAATGAACTGTTAAAACAAGCTGGTAACAGTTTAGAAGCACTTTCCTTAAAACCATAGGCTGCTCTGACAGCAAGTGGGCATCCTCCCTTCCCTATCAGCCTTAGCCTGTAATTAATAAGTTGTACATCATTAATTAACACTGAGATGACCACAGCCCAGCAAACCTGGGAAATAAGCAACTGCCCAACTGAGATAAAGATGAATGATGGCACGTCTGAACGTAAACCTGTACTGCTTGAGTCTGGCCACCGTTGCCAAAGCTCAGAGGACAATATTACATGAGCCTTGGCATGTCCTAGACCCTCTTGGAGTATCAGTCACAAAACATGTGTACATTAAAATTTGGATGGGATGAGATCAGAATTTTAGGGCTTGTTGGGAAATAATTTACATGACTGAGAGGATATATTCCCACTGTATGTAAAAGTACACATGCACACTGGAGTGCTTTCCCTACAACCGATGGGGAGCATCCTGTGCCAGCCTGAGATGGGCAGTTTGCTGCAAAGTTTCTGACCTAAGAGAAAAAGTTTTTCTGAAAATTGCATACATCAGAACACACATTTATCCCTCTGCCCAATTTACATGTACAGTTATTATTTGTGTGGGCAGCAGCCACCACTGTGCATGTGGATGATTAATGAAATGTGTAAAAAACCCCACATTTGGTTGCTATGAATGTCACAGAATCTTAATAATTTTGTGTATAATTTATGTCCAAAGCACATTTTTCTCCCCCACGCAGCCACATCCTTTAAAAGCCAGTTTGAGTACTGGGAATCCATCCCCATCACTTTTAACCTCATCCAACCTTGACCTCAAGATTGAAAAATATAAAAGTACAATTTCTTTACTAATAATATCCCTAACGTTCTGTTTAGTTTGAGTTGTGGTAAATGGTCACTGATTAAATTACATATTATGCTAATGAAGCGTAAGATGCTATTTCCATGCTTGTCCTGAGCTGGCACAAGATTACTCAAGAGAAAAGGCAGAGATCCCTTCCTGGTGCATATAACCCTCCAAAACTGGAAACTGTTTCACTAAAATAATTGATGCACAATACTTCTTGACACGTCTGTTTTTAATTAAAGCATATTTCAGTTTAAAAGGGAGAACAATTTTTAGAGAATCTTTCTGCCAGATGGTGATCCCTAATTTACCTCAAGCGTGTTGGATGCAGCGTGAGTAGTTCCTGATTATCTGAGGTTGATCAGATGTGTAAAATAACAGTTTTGCTCTGAAAAACAAGTTGAAATGACTCCATGAATTGACTATGTGGTTCTTTTCTTCTGTTAATACCAGAGCTATTTAAGAAATCATGGGAAATCTGACTTTGTTTTAAGATTGTGATTGTGGAAAATAACCACTACAGATTTCGCAACCAGGTATTCTGTGAATACTCCGTGAGTACTGAATCTGCAGGTGGATGTTGAGTCCCTAAAACAGCTTCTTTTCCTCTCCTTATCTGCAAATTGTCAGAGAATACACTAATTATCTTGCATTAAAAAATATTATTTTCAATGAACTAACTTAAATGCAAATTCAGCTTTTTCTGCTGTTAAGATTCCTAAAAAAAGATCAACTGCAGAACATAGTTCTCATATAGCATGTTTCTACATTGAAGTAATTTGTACAAATTCTGTCTCTGGCCCATGGAGTTCACAACTTCAGCTCGAGCAGAACAGTTTCCAAAACCAAATTGGAAAATCTGTGCTGCAAAATGGGTGAATATTAGATGGCTCCTTTCACTTTTACATACTTTAATTTCTGTCAGCTCTTAATTTGGCATGCTCATTGATGGTGAATGAATTCACTGCACCACACTGAAACCGTAAATCATGCACACAATGAACATTAATATTTCCAGCGAGTAAAATACCCCTTACACACCAGTGAAATAGATTATTTAGAAATTAAACTGAGAATGCAACTGTGATTTGGCACTATACTAGTAGATTATGGATTGCAATTTATTGCAGTGGCTGAATGCCAGTCAATAAACCCCCAAGTCTTGAACCACCTTCAGCACCCTTCAGATTTTCACTCTGCTCTGCTGGATGCTATGTGTAGATTTCCACTTTTTGGATTATAACTGAAAAAAAAATACTAGGGATTTAAGCTCATTCTAGTGCCAGAATTGGGAGTGCTGTGGCAAGAGGCCAGGACACCATAACTGCTGGAGAGGCTATAAATCCCTCAGCTACTCTGGTAAATCTGGACCTGAGCATTGGGCAGGGTTAAGGACCACTAGGTTACGTGAAAACTCATTGCAGTCACTGCATGAACTCCTGCTAATTGGAGAAGTTTTTATGTTGGGGTGTAAATAATCCTCAAATAGATCAGACCACCTTAGTATTTTATGAGTGGAGAAGGAGAATGGAGACGTGGAAATGGGACTGAGCTGTGGATAAAGCCTTTTAGCTTTCCTGCTGTTATCTTTCAATGACTATCAGTAAAACTTTACCTTAGCAGTAGGTCACAGGAGACATAACTGGTAGGAAATTAGATTCTCTGATATCTGGATATTTGCCATTGTGATATTATATGAACAGTTAGTCAGTATCTGAGATCCCAATCCTATCGCTGGGTCACTGGAGTAGACCCATGGAGGCTGCCTGATGATCAGGTCATTGCTAAGTACCTGACACATTAATTCCGTGGTATTTAGAATGATCCTTGGAGCCTTAATATTTCACTAGCCCCATTGGAAAGAAATTACTTTTTTCAAAAGCTTGATTCAATGGCACTTGCCTGGCAAAGCGGAAAGTCTGTACAGGACAAGCGGCATTTTAAGATTTCCAGCTCACAGTTGGTAGCATAAAGATCATCCTTTTACACACTAGCTGTGACAATACTCGCGAGCTAACATAGCTAAATACTCCTTTGCATACTATAGTATTTCTTAGAGGGCAAAGTTTTCAGTTTCAAAATCTTTCTTAATTTGCATTTCAAAGTAGCTATAAGATATGAATTCCAGTGCAAAGCATTAGCATAAAGCCATTCAGTATTATATGTTCTGTCAAAAGTGCCAGGAAAAATTCCACGACTCTTGCATTTCCATCTGGCAACATCTTCCCACCCTGAATATTTGCATAAAATATTTCTACAATAAAGAAAAACCACGAAACATAAACTCTTTACATTCTTTCCAACTAGATAACTCCTTCACAATTGTGTAAGCCAAGGAACCCTGTTAATGCAAACAAACTAATTCCTTCTTTTCCCACTATTTCAGAATAGTTTCAGAAGAACACTCCCTACTCTGTTTTTCACTTAAATGTCTAGGTATATTTTTAAATTGATAAGATTTTTGGGTTTTAAACCAATAAGAAATCACTGAAGAGAGGCTGAACAAGGTGTTTCTGTTCACTGCTGTTTGTGTGCTCAGTTCTCTCTCCATTTTTCAGCTTAGGCTTCCCAAATTATTGGAGTAAGTTGGTGCACAGTATTATTTTCCCCCTCCCCTTTCCCAGTTCTTAATCTATTTAATTAGCCCTAAATTTTCATTGGTAAATCTTTGCAAATTAATATTTAATCTGGCATTACCCTATCCCACAGAATTAGACTTTAAATACCGTATTTCCAGGGTTTTTCCAGATCTTGGGCAGCAAAGGAAGTTACCATGCAGCTGCAGAAAACAGAGTAAAATAAAGAAGGAAAATACATGGGTCTACGTTAAGGTTAGATCTTTGATCAACCTGTGAACTGAGTTGGACACAGCTAAATTCCGCACCCAGACTACGGTGAGGCTCACAGGGAGAGCGGGTGAGGGGAGCAGCGTGCATTAGGTGCCCATTTGTCACCATGGCTTTCACATATGTTTGGATATCTCTTTGAAACCCTCCTCCAGACATCAGAAATCAATTTGTAAAGATGTATTGCTGAGAGAAGACGGTGCTCCAGGCTTTTAAGTATCGAAACTCTTGAGCTAACACTCCATATTGAGACCGTATAGCCCTGTTAGCCACCATCATCTATTAAAATACTTCATAAAATATCCCACCATGTTATACTCTGTAGTAACCCTTTAGCCCCATAGTGGTATGGGTATGATGTTTGCAACAGTGGAGATGAAACCCACATTAAAACAAGGTAAATAACTAGGCATGCTACTTTTTTTTTTAAATTTATTTTTTAAACTTCACTCTCTGGGAATGTTATTCACACCTGTTGTTTGGAGCTTGTTTCAGCAAAAAGGTCACCTGTTTCAGTCACAGAAACGAGGAAGTTTAATGCAAAGCATATTTTCTTCCTTTAAACATGCATGTTTATCTAATCCTTCCCATGATTATGTATCAACTTTCTAAGAAAAGGAGGAAGAAAATGCAGAAAAAAAAAAGTACAATTTGCACATGTCAATGCAGGTTACATGGAACAAGCAAACATCTTGCTCATGCAATTATAAATTACTTTCCAGTTATAAATATTTCTATTAAAATACAGTTACGTTTCCCAATCATTTTTTAGGCAATAATCAATCCAGAATACCCACTCAACAGCACTGCAGCAAAAGCGCTGAGGGGATTAGAAACACAGCTTCTCCCCTCTGATTTTGCTGCTCAGTGACTAGGGGACGTGCTAAACTACACCTTACACAGGGTAAAACAATGGCTGTAATATACAGTTTATACTCAAGTTGCTTTTTAATCCTTCTAATTAAGGGAGAAAAAAGAGTAAAAGCATTAGGTTATGATAAAAATTACTTTTAATCTAACCATTTATAGAGTCTAGACTTGCACAAAATAATAATTAAAAAAAAATCCCTCTTTGAAGAGCCACAGTTTCAGAATAAATCAAGACACACAGGCTGAAATAAGCCTGCCCAGACAGGATTAATTCTGACATGTTTTAAGTGAGTGCTTTCTGTAACTCTACCTCTCTTTTAATACAGTTTTAGGCTCACGTTGATGTAATAAAGCGTTATTTAGAGTGAGGCTCATGTGTCCAGCAAGAGATTCCACAAATTCTCAGGACCTTTTACATTGTTGGCATCAACCATTCGATCACACAAGAGCTACATGGTATGGCAAAGGCTTAAGACAAATGACAGCAATGCTGTAGAAGACCCAAATAATGCCCTTCAGTGATGCTGGAAAATATATTAATTGAAAGCCAGTGGGTCTGGCATTCTTTTTTCGTAGTGAGTGAGATTCACTAACCCTCTAATTTGTTTGGCATGATTATACAGAATGTCACGTTGTGCATGCCCTCTAATGTGTGAACTAATCCTTTTCTGTTTAAGAGAGTCAGATCTAAAAAAGAGACGTGGCAGAAACATACTCCCAAAGCCGAGGACAGTTAAAAGGGCATCTATACACATACAGCATTTGGGAGCAAAAGGCTATGCTTATGCTAACAGCTATAAGGGCAATGAAATATAAACATTCACAACTAAAATATCTCTTCGTTGAAAAAAAAAAGAATATTTCTAATTTTCTGGATCATTAAATCTCCTTCTGGAAAGTGAGTTAAGAAACTTTGGGATAATTTTACAGCATCAAGTTGGGTTTGGGAATGTCTAATAATGTGGTGATTCAAGCTCATATTTGTAGGAGATCAGTGCCCTCACAAAGCCTTCTCCAGCAGGGAGCAAGAGTCTTTCCTGAAAGGTCACAATTTGTGCATAAAGCACCAGTTGTCCAATTCCGTTTTGTTTGGGCTAAGGAACAGCAAAGGATCTGTTTCATTAGAAGAGGATGAAGGAGTTCCTGCAGACAACTAAGTATGTCTGGATAAAACATATTGGGTGGAAATAGAGAAATGGAAAACACTAACTGAGATTTATGTGCAAAATCCAAGCTTTTCTGAGCCTCACTGATTCTTACCATGCTTGGAGAAAATTTATGTCTCAGTCAAGTGGGTTTGGTGGTTTTTGCAGAGATTCAGAAAGCTCAGAAATGGGAAGGGGCAGACAGATGTCCAGTGCTGCCCAGTAACAACTGACAAAACTCTACTCCATGAAGTTAATTTTAAAATTCTTTCAGAAAAAAATCTAGAAAATATCTTCCCATCAGGAAGAGAAGCCTCAAAACAGGCACCAAGTGGGCAAGAAGCCACAACAGGATTTCCGGTGTTGCTGTTCATAGCATTTTCCCGGTCTTTGGTAGAGAAGCCATGGTGATAATTTTAGCTGCTTTGCATGCCAACAAATACAGCTTCCGATGAAAACTGCTAAGTTCTCCATAGCACCTCCATGTTGCATTTCAATTTCCTCTGAGGCAGGAAGTCAGTTTCTGGAATTTGGCTTCAAGATTTAATCTTTGGGCTTTCATTCCAAGTTCACAAAATTAAGCACAGGAGACAATAGAAATCACAAATACTCTGGGCTGCTCAGGAATATGAGCAGCAGGTTTTTACAGGTCAGGCTAAACAGGGCTGCGGTGTATGGAAATACCATGAAGCTGGCATGTAAAGTATTATGACACACTTATCTATTTATATTTTGTCATTGCACTCACTTTGCATAAAAATAAAATTACCAGGAACAATTGTATTCCTGCATGCAAAACCTTCTCTCCCTTTCCATCCCCAAACTGCTCCTTAGAAGAGGATGTTCCTTTTGTTCCTTACTAAAATGGTAATTTATCCAACAAGCAGTACAATATCTATGACTTCCGGACACTATCATAATCCAATAAAATAATAATATGATATTCCTCCTAGCTCCTCAGAGTACCAAAGTAATTTTATTATTTTGAAGATGGTTTGAAAGCATCTTAACTACATCTTTATTGAAGCAACATAAAAGTCTTTAATGCTATCTTGGTGCAAATGTATCAAGAATACTCTTGAAATTCCTTGTTATGCCTTGTACCTGAAAATCTATTTGAAACATATTCTACTGTATTGAATTTCTGTCTGAAACAGCTGATTTAGGCAGCTGATAGAATATGGCAGGTGCCCCATTCATTGTGTTATCATTTTATACAGTCTGTCCATAAAACCCCCCAGAGAAGGATGTACTGTCTGTCCATGAAAAAATAATCCACTGTCTGTGGCTTATGGGAACAGCAATAGAATTTTAAATACCTTGGAAAGGCCAAAGCTTGGCCATTTACATTGTTCTAGCAGCACTTTTCTGGCTGAATGGCCATATTCAATCTCACAATAAGACGAGTAATGCAATTAAACCAGCTCCATAATGAGGAACTGGAAACATGGGGTTTAGTTTAAAAAACAAAAGCTTCTAAATTTTCAAATAATGAAGGAACACGACTGTTGCACATGACGTGAAGAATGCATTATTAGACACAGCAGTAAAATGTCAAATATAACACACTACAGCCTTCTTCTCCAATTCACCTATGGCTCTTTTGACACCCTGTACTCACGTAGTTTCTAATGTTAACTGCTCAGAACCCCATCATTTTGACTCCCCCCCAATAACTGCCCTGTCCAGCAGAAGGTGGTTTAATTAACTGTGCCCTAAGAAGGGACAATTAGAGCAATCCAGGCACGCCCTCAGTAAGGCTGGCTCAATAGTAGGTGGGCTGGAAGCTGGCAGGAGAGTTCTCTGCAAACAAGATGGGATGTAAGTGAGAGAGGAGGATGTTAAAAAGAATAAAACCATCCTGAATGAGCAAAAAAAAAAAAGAAAAAAAGTCTAAAATTTCAGAAGTCACTGCTGAAGAAAAGTTTAAACCACAGTCAGGTGGATAAGGACACAACTGGTGCATTGGCAAAGCCTTGACCACGGCTCAGCTCCTTGGGGAGGAAACCACAGGGGTTTGTGCCATTAGTGTGGGTGCAGTTTTAGGTAGCCTGGCAATGATAAACAAGGTATTACTGTATAAAAGACCACGGGATGAGAACAAAGAAATGAGAAATCCCTTCACAATTGACTGGTACTTGGGTAGGACAGTGGAAGTTTTGGGATATCAAGTGGAGGAGGCTCATAAGGGATGTTACTTTAGAGGCAAGAGAGAAAGAGGCACAGAAATAGAAAAGATTTTTCCCCCTAATACAAGCTGCTCCCACTCCATGCTCAGTAAATATCTGTTTATAAACCTCACCATAGGAAAAACATAAGAGGAAAACAGTTAAAACAACTAGCGGCAACATAAAAAATCCCAAGGACAAAAAAATTTGCAAAAGAAGAGCAGCTATCCCTGCAGAGGGGAAAAAAAACCCAAACCCAACCAGAAGCTCTTCCTATTGCAGCCAGGGTTTAGGCAAAACTGAATATCATACAGAATAAAATATATGTATATAATATATAGAGAGATATAAGACATTCTTTAGAGGGCCCAGCCCCACTCTGGATGCAAAAATATTTTCAAAGACTTTTCAAAGACTTTTTTTTACCCAGGGAAAAGTAGCAATCTTCCCTCAGCTCTAAGCACTGCCCAAATGGGTTTCACATGCAGCAGACAACCAAGAACTCCAAGAACTTTCTGTAATGGTCAGATTCTATTCTGTACCCACCTCCACCTGCCCAATTAACCATTAAAAGCCTTCACTACTACTATTTTAATTTTTGGGGCTTGGCTTTGTAAAAGGCAGTGTGTGGATTTTCCATGCCGTGGGAATAAATGAGATACTGTGGATAAAATTGTTTTAGAAAACATTTATGAAGTATTCAGCTTGATTTTCTGAAGTGGAGCATGTGAAGTTCTAAAATTAACCTACTATTTTTAAGACCTGTCATCAGTACCAACCAGGGTAACCCTGCTGTGAGGCATCCCCCCAAGCCATCCCCTGTTCCAGAAGTATAATGAAATTGTTTTCAGTCCTCTCAAGCAGCATGTCCTTGCTAAATATTCACACAAAAGCACAGTTCAGTAGTGTCTTGTTAGACATTTTGCCATCAACTGCAATAATTTTTGAATCGATTTTTCTGCTATGAAACTGCAGTGTATCAAACTGACTAAACACCTTGATAGTCAACATTTGATATCCACAACACAAAGAGAAAGAAAACTATTGGTCCCCTGCTACCACCAGCACAAAGGAATTGAGGTGGCCTTTTTGTATCCCAGCACTTCTCGTAAGAGAGTTAAACACACTTTGTAATTCCAGACGAAGATGTGTATGTCCACATATAAACACAAACTCACTGCAAGAACTATTCCTACATAAAATCCCCATTTGAAAGAAAAATATCATATTAGGCCAGAAGCATTGTGTATTCTCTGCTTACATTTAGAGCTGAAATTATCTGAAGCAAATTAAAGAGACTGAAAATAACATTTGTTTCCATGTTCACTTAATCTCAACTGTTATCTTATAGTCCACACCAGCATCAATGTTTCTCACAAAATCATCAAATATTTGATTTCTAATGAAGCCCTTTTCATCCCAATGCTGGATGTCTTCCTCATCTTTAATTAGGTTTCCATCTGCATTATGCAAGAGCAAATGCACAGACAGGCGTTTTTACAGTATGTAGAAATCACATAGTAAATATTTATCAGACTGTCCCTGCTCTCCTTTGCTGTTCACAGGTTTCTGAAGTCAGGGTTACAGAAAAGAGAGTGTTCCTCACACCAACGCTCTGCTTCCCTCTAGGTGTAGTTTTGCAAATACAAGAGTTAGGATTGCACTGCCTTCAATAATTTGGAATCCCCTTCCCCTTGGTTTCTTCTCAGCACTTCTGCAGGTGCAGAACACACCCGAGGAAAGTCATTGACATCAGCATAAGCACAGGTATCACTTGCAGACGTGGGGATCTTCCCATCTTACTACCTTTGAATTATGTAAAATCTGCTCTTATTTCATAAACCTTCTAGTTTTGGACTAATTTTGCCATAAGGGTACTACTAATCCATCCCAGACAATCAGAAATAATAACAGTTCTTCATTTCACCTTCCAGAACAAAATTATGAGATTTTCTGGCACAGGCCTCAGTATCGTGCTGGAGCGCGCCTTGGTTTGCAAATACATTAAATGTTCTTATCATTAAGAACATTAATACATTTATCACAATTAACATCTCTAATATTCTTTGCAATATTGACTCATAGATTCAATAGCAGTGAATCAAGTCACGCTTTCTGTTTGGCACTGGAGCTCATTCTGCTAACAATCACAGATTACATGAGCTGGTAGAAGTTCCACCACCCCCCTCCTGATAATGCTGCCTGGTTACTGCCAGAGGTGAAAATCTATTTGACAGTCCCAGCTCGTACTGTATACTATACCACCTTCATCCACGTCTGTTTAAAGCTGCACAGGATTGCTGGTGCATGTCTGAACAATTCCTGCTAATAGTTTAATATTTACTCACGGTAACAAACCAGCCATAGAGAAAAGCAAGGGAAGTAATATTTAGTGTGAATGAGGGCAAAGCAACACAACATAGTATTACTAATTCATTACAAAATCACACTTACGATTGCTATTCTACTCTTCAAATGATTACTATTTTTCTCAAGCATGTCCCTCCCACCAGAGCTGTCCTGGGCTCAGCCTCAGACAAGGTAGAAATTCTGTTTGGAGAGTTGGACCTCTTTTTGGTTACCCGAATGTGGAACCCTAATTTGGTCAATGTATTTATTTTTTAATGCATTACAGCGTACTCTCCTATTTATTTTAAGCGGGACATAAGGGCAGGATTAGTATGTAGTGCTTAAGCAGATGGAACTGAAGAACAGAACCGAAAAGACAGGAAAAACAGAATTAGGGGGAAAGCATTAGATGAGGGTTATCATTTCATCCAGGAGAGAGAACCTGCAGTGGCAGCACTATTTAGTGTACCTACACTGTACTCAAACTAAGAGAGAGAACATTTGCAGTTTCACACAGGAGGAAGGTGCGAGCAGGAGGTTACTGCAGGGATGGAGCAAGCAGAGGGGGAGGCAGGAAATAACAGAAGGAGACGGGAGGAGAGCAAACCCTACCCTGCAGTCTGTGTCCCAGCTGGCATGGGGTCTGGGCAGGAAAACTCTTGGGATGGCATTTGGCTTTGCCTTCTACCACTTCCCCTTTTTATACTCGTGTTGTGAAATCCTTTGAGACAGGATATAGCAAGAAACCTGAAATTCTCATGGCTGTAATACACAGAAATTTTTTTAGCCTCCAAAAATGGCTGAAATGAACACTCAGTACAATTCACTAGAAATGGGGACAATCTACCCACAAGCCAGAGGGTCCAAGCCCCATAAGAACATTTAGGGTGGAGATATTGCTATCGCATGTCCTTTTCTTTTGAATCTTGAAGGCAGTGTTTCGACTGAAGGCAGGTTTCTTTTGGAAATACCTTATTGAAAATTGAAATTATGTCAGGCAGGATGATGCATGACTTTCCATCAGTGAGAGAAAAAAGGACGAATTAATAGACTGAAAGAGTCTCTTCAATCTCTTATGTTAAATTTCACTTTTTTTTAAAAAAAATAAAACTTGATGATAATGCAAAGAATTCTAATGGCCAGCCCCAGACACAGGCCCTGGAGGGCTGGCCTCTATATTAAGTCAAGAGAAGTTTTATACCTGCCATGATGGAGCCTAGGTTTTATCCTAAACCTTTTTCTTGCTTCTAAATAGCACTGCATTGCAGTATATAAAGTCAAGATCATTTTAGCTAAAGGTGACAAGATTTATAAATATATAATGTTAGAAAGCATTCAGGACATTTTTTTCCTAAGCCACAAGGGTGACAACTTCTGGTAGAGCAAATTAAATATGAAAACACATAACATTGACCAAAACTCTTTTTTTAGAAAACTCCACATTGCTAAACTCTCAGGCTACACTGCAGTCCCAGACCACCAGAGGTAACCAGTATTAAAACAACGGCATGCATTTCAGTCAAACAAGGCAGTGTTTAAAAGTAGTATCTACTAAAAGCCTGGTAATAACTAAAAAGGAAACTAATGGTTATCAAGGAGTTAAATAATTTTCAGTGAGCAGCATGTAGTAACAGAGTGGCTTTTTTTTTCATCTATAGAAGTTTTCAAGTTATGAAGAAAATGTTCTGAACTGTTGATTTTCTGGAGAGATACCCACCCACACATTATGAGCACTTGCACATTGTAAATTTAATGATTTAGTGAAAAATAGCCATTTAAATTCTTCCCACAGTAAGTAATTACGGATTTTAGTAGAAAATGTGCATTAAAATGCTACTATTTCAAATTTGTAATATAGAAAATTATATACACACAGGCTAAATAGTGGAAGCTAGCAAAGTCAAATATGCAACACTACTGGAGTGTGTGTGTATATATAAATAAATAAAAATTTTTATAAAGCAACCATTGTGCATCTTTTTATTTAGCTACTTTACAAAGATTTCCTCCCTTTCCAATAGCAGCTTCAGTTAATTATGTTCTAATTCTTGCTAAGTAAAAATGTGTTTTACCGCAGCCCAAATTCCCCATGCTCCAAGATAAGAAATCCAGCCAGATAAGAGGCTTAACTATGAAGTGAATGAGCTGCAAACATTTCTTTGCAGTTGCTTGTATTATCTTTGATACAATATTATGCTTCATGCCCAATTTTTTCACTCCAATTCCTACTTATTTCTTTACAGAATCACAGAATGTCTGAGGTTGGAAAGCACCTCTGGAGGTCACCTGGTCCAATGCCCCTGCTCAAGCAGGGCCACCTAGAGCAGTTTGCCCAGGACAATGTCCAGATGGCTTCTGAGTGTGTCCAAGGATGGAGACTCCACAATCTCTTTGGGCAACCTGTGGCAGTACTCAGTCACCCTCACAGTGAAAAAAGTATATCCTGATGTTCAAGGATGGAACCTGCTGTCTTTCAGTTTGTCCTCATTGTTCTTGTCCTGAACATTAGAGAATTAATATCGGGTACTTGACAATAATTATCTTGAAGTAACATTTTTTTTTTTTGTCAATAGTATTCTTGTGAGAAAAAGTAGGATTCTAGTCTTTAATCTTCGGTTGGTTTATGTTGCACTTGCATCTAATCCAGCTTGGGAAGAGGGAGGAAGATCCTGTAAATTACTTTCTGCGACATCAACTGATGGAGAAAGGGTAGGAAAATAACCATATGGTCACATTCGGAAAAGCATGTTTCACATGTTTGTACAAGAGTATTTCTTAGTAGAAAACAGGCTGTGCAAGCACTCTCTCGAGTGAAAAAAACCCCATACAACAGAATCAGTTATTACCATCCTCGTGAACATCAGAATGAACATTAATGGCGGAAAAAACCCCTGTGCTTTGTCAGTATGCCGGGGCAGGAATGAAAAAGTTAGAGGGAGGCAGCACCACCCAGCCCAGGCTGCTGGGAGGGCTCGGGGCCACTGTCCGCGGTGCTGAACGGCCCCGGGAGCTCCCACTACCCGCTGTGCTGAGCGGCCCCGGGGCAGCGCCGGGAGCGGAGGGGAGTGCGACCCTCGCCACCCCTCCAGGCTGAAAGCAGACCCCGAGGGGCTGCGGGGGGTGCGGCGGTGATTTGCCATGCTCGCCTCGCAAGCTGTAGCTGGGTGGGAGCTGGCTGACGGGGGAAACATGTCCTCCTGGACATGTAATTTCAAACCGTGCACAGTGGAAACCACTTCTGCCCAGAGGGGAACAAATTAATTTTGTTTCCACGCCAATGTTTCAGATTAAAGTAAAAAAAGGAAAAAATAAAGATCCCACAGCAATTCTGTAAGAACTCTGGATGCAGGTATGTCTCACACGAGTTTTCACTTGTCTGTTGAGGATTATCATGTTTTCTGGGGCTTTAACAGATTATGTCTTTGCAACTGAACCATTTAAAGAGACATAACGATGTCATAATGAAAACAGGTCATAACCACAACCACATGCTAGTGGGACGTATTTGGCATCACCTTTTTTTCTTGGTAACTATAGATACTGCTGTTCATTTCAAGAAAAAACAACAAACAAACAAACCAGAAACTCAGTCAGGCAACACATAGAAGGTAAATTTCTACACAATTAAAAAAAATTAAAGTATTTATATGGAAGAACACCATTTTCAAATCTATTATATGCCTCGTTCCTAATTTTTTAACTAGAAATAAGCATGCAAAAGGGAAACAAAAGCAACTAATGATGGTGCAGATACTGCTTGCACTCTCCTAATATAATAATCTGATAAGTGACTGACAGCAGGTCTTTTCCAACAGCTAGGAAACCGCCTGTGCTACACACACATGCTACCCTACACAAAGCAGTAGCTGAACAGGAGAAGTCTGTTTCCCATCTCTTTGCTCAAGCTATGTCCATTCTCTGTCATTCTACCCATTATAACAGTTTTCTATGGGAGGCAGGCCCAAGGGATCATTGTATACTATGGCACAAACACTTTTGAGATAGCCTCATCTGTTTTTTTCCCCAACGTCAAGAACGATTTATCTGTTTGTAAACAGAAAGCATGACCCATTACTTGATAATTTGGTCTACCCGAAAGGTTCTTGGATTCAGAGGGTAGTAAGCACTCTGTCAGGAGCCTAGGGAACTAACAGTGCTTTCATGGAGCACGCATACATGTCTTAAGACCTGGATAGAGGCAGCCTTTGTAAGAGTCCTTCTAGGACTGGCCAGTGTAGTTTATGACAAAGAAGAAAGCCAAATGAAAAGAGGGTTCTTTCTTGTTTCAGCTGGGACATTTTTAATTACATGTCAGACTCAAATCCACACAAAAACAGTGCAGCAGAGCAGGCAATTTGGCCTGACATTTTAAAAGAAAATCAATTGGTTTAAAACATGAGATAAAATCCCATTGCAAATGTTCACAGATAATTATCATCTTAAATTTACCTTCAAAACACTGAACAGTGAAATTCTGGACTTCATCAAATCTACAGTGTATATAATACTTTTGGGTTAGCATAAAATTTTTTAGTTGTAATTTTCTGACTGCTAAGTGCACTGCTTTATTTCTTCCTTCTATATACCTGAGAGGGGATTTTTATTGCTTTTCCTTGTGCCCTATTTTATTTTGTGCCTTGTGTTATGTCTCAGAGACATGGCAGATGAACACATGCTGTTTTAACAGAAATACATGTCGATTTGATGTGAATCTCAAAGAAGAATATTTTCAGTGACAAATATTCAGATCAAATTGAGTGTACTTTATTACGTACAAAAGTATGCCTTAAAATCAGATAATTTTTTGAAGAGTTGCATATGTTACTCTTCAAGTGATTTTCCAGAACAGTAATCATTCATCTTGCTGTTTCAGTCACTGCCTCCCAGAAAAGGCTTACCAGTCTTTCTGTTTTTCTTAATCTATATTATCTGCAAATATGTTTATTTTAAAGGTTTAGTAACAGAGCAACTGCTTTCCAACTGCCTAGAACTGTTTGAGGTAAAATCATTACGAGTTTGAATTAAATTATCTATTTTCCTCAGTTACCATTGTGACCAACCCTTAAGACAGACAGAGAAAGAGAAAGGTGATGCCAGTCAAAAAAAAAAAAATTAATTGTGGCTTTTTTTACCTCTTGGTACCTTCGAGACAGCTGATAAAAGGACATACACAACTGAAATTAAATGCTACTGAGATGAGATGTTCAGGTTTCAGGGGCAAGAAGCATATAAACAAAGCCTGAGTCTTTTTCCTTTAGTACCCACAAGGACTCAAGTGTCCCACAGTCCAGAAGACACTGTTCCTCTCCCATAAAATTACGACAAAATTTCACATAGGAGATCTGCTTGGAATTATAAAGACCTGGAGGTAACAGGAAAAATAAGGATAGAATCTGATCCAATGCAGCAATGTTTCTGTCTGATACATGTGTGCATTCCTGATGGCAAATGTCACATATTTTTGGTTTGGAATTGATAATACCAGGTTTGGGGCAGGGCAGGGATAAAGCCAGGACAAAACAGGGACCAATAACAGATTTTTTCGAAGATTATTAAACAGGTTTGGCACTAGAAAAGTGAAAGAAAATATTCCCACCTTCATTTGCATAAAACAAGTAGAATGCAGAAGTGAGATGAGCGGCTGTTGCACTAATATAAGATAAGTACCAATTCTAATATCCAACCTTCATTTTCCCACAAATATATAACTCCCCGATGTCATAATTTTACCCCCAAAGACCTGAAAGCACTGAAAAACACATCTTTTTCCAACTTCAGTTCCAGCTGGAGAACCCGAGAGCGCCCAGGAGCTCCCTGTGCAGGGGACGAGGGACCTCTTGTGGTGGCCGCTGCTGGTCCAGCGCTCCCGCACGGCAGCCGGCTCCGACAGATGCCAGGCATAGATGAAAAATGCATATCCATGTTTCTGGTTCTCGTTAGAGGAATCTAACTAATTTAATACATGAGACATTAGCGTATAACCCAATATTGCAACCCAGTTTGTCGTCCTGGTCTCCAGCTATGAACACAAGGCATCCACAAATAAAAAAGTACACTCCCAGTAACATTTTATTAAATACTGTCAAATTTAAGGCAGCGTACCTAACCACGGTGTCACAGAAACAATAGCTGCTGGAAACAGCTCACCGAACTTCCCTTTGAACCTGGTAACACAGAGGAAAGACTAAAATTGTCCCATAAGTCCAAGACCAGAGTTCTTAGAGCAGAAAAGCTCTGTTGGATCTGTGAGCCTGCCTTGTGCTTTACATCAGGTGGCACTGCTCCAACTTTACACCTGAATGCAGGGTTAAACTAACAAACATCTCTTCCTTTCCCAGAGGCTCCATCTACGTTAAAGAACACCCCTAGCAAAGTTTTCTAGATTTTGGTAGTGAACTCTGACGCCACCAAGTGCTGTCCTGTGACTGGCAACAGAGCTCCATATAACTTCATATGCACTCCTAGCAAGGATCCAAACAACCTGTTCACACTAATCCCGCACACCTCAGCCAAACACTGGGACATATCCTGCTTTTATTTACCTGATCTAACACACACCGGGGCAACTTCTGTCTCCTGTATTTCTTTTAAAACTCTTGAATTAGTGTACTCTAGTCCACAGTTAACAAAACTGATGCATTCTGTCATAAAGCCAAAAGCAATATTCGTAGGTTCCATATCTAACTGCTGATTTATTGACCTAAAAGATCCCACTCCAGAGACAGTCACAAAGCCACTTGTTTTCAATAAATGGGTTCTGTATTTGGTTTTCTAGTTTAGAGTCACCTAAAAAGGAGAAGTATAGCCTCCAGGAGTTAGTCACCCAGCCTACAAGGTGGTGCGAGCATTTCTTCCAATATTAAGTCTAATTTTTAATCCTTGGATAAACTTCTCTAAGTCTTTTTTAGCAAAAAAACACCCAACAACATCAACAAAACCTAAAACCACCACACCAAGCAAAACAAACACCCCCCCTCCCCCAAACTAGGAAAAACGCCACATTTCTTTGTAGGAAAAGCACCACAATTTGTGTTTTTTTTTGGAGAACATGAAGTGCTAAACACATGTGAAGATGCCCGCTTTCTGCAGAAGAACACAACACCATGTGGAAACACCTTTTCCCATCAAGAGCACTGCTAATATCTGCTGTGCCCAATACATAATGTTGCCAAGATCCACACCTAACACGCACTGTCAGACATTCAGCTGTACCTACAAGAGGTAGGTTCATTTCAGACACCACTACTCCCCTAAAAGTCCCTTTTTCATGATTAGCCCATAATTTAGCTTTCTTTTACCTAAAGTCCTAGAAAGGAACCCAACAAAAACCAACAAATAGAAAAATGGACCCCAGCATTGTACTCACTGGTGTGCTGCTGTCAGAAAAGGTGTTCATGCTGATGGACCTGCTCATCTTGTCAGAGGAGAGGGATGGCGGGGAGGGGCTGCGCTTGTCCAGATGCTCATGGTGTGGCAGGTCCTGGCGCTGCAGGTACTCACGCCATGCTCGCTGGATACTGCGGCAAACAGCAAGGCACAGGATTTGGGGGAATGCAGCAATAAAAAGGATTTAAAATATATATTCTTGACTGAAGAGGTGGGTTTTGACATTGTTCTCTTTTTGTGAGCTTTACTTTCATATTTGGGCAACAATCACACATAACTATGCTCTGATAGTCTTATATTAACTACTACTAGTATAACTTGAAATATCTGTTAAGTAGAAGCGATTTTTTATTTCAGATCGTTACAAGTACAGTGATTTAAAACTGACACTATACACAGCTCAGCAACTCTCTTACCTCTTGCAAACAAATTTTAAAAGAACAATTATCTGTTAAAAAGAATGAATAGCCTTCAAAACCCTATATTTATATCGGCTTTCAGACTTTAATGTAGACACAGTTGGAAGTTCAGAGCCAGACCAGCATTCTTCAAAATCTCCTCCATCCTGGGTAGCTGGGGAATTCAAACCTCCTCCAAAGCAACACACGGGGTACGTGGTAAGACCTTTCCTTCCAAATGCTAAACTTCGACCAAGTTTCTAAAATCTGATGTGAAATCCTGTAAAGAAATTCCATTTTTTGTGCCAGTCGGTGGCTGGAGGCCAAGGCAGCTCTCACCAGGTGGCAGTGCTGGACTGCCTGTACCTTTCCAAAGGTGCGAGGGAATGGGAATGAAAACTGTGTTTGCAATAGCAATGGCATTAACACAAAATATGTGGTATTTGCACACAGGATGATCTGTGAGCTCTGCAGAAAAGCAGAGAGAAATTCTGACCGCAGACTCAGCAGCGTTGCTGCAGTGCAATGAGCTAGAAAGAGCTCCTTTTAGGATTTTTTTTAAGCAATTGAAAGTTTATTCACTGGGACATCAAGTTAGCAAAACCATCAGTGTGTCTGTTAAATCAGGCAGAGTGTCCTGACCTTTGCTGAAGTTGGTGGTGTGAAGCACTCGTGCTGCTCTGCAGGGAGTGGGTGGGAGACAGCACTTTGCACCGCGCC
Organism: Pterocles orientalis; assembly: GCA_011057875.1. NCBI lineage: Eukaryota > Metazoa > Chordata > Aves > Pterocliformes > Pteroclidae > Pterocles > Pterocles orientalis. Next base: position 261,149 of record WKFP01015271.1, on the reverse strand, counting down.
TGCTCCTGAAGGGCTTGGCACACTGTCCCAGCTCCAACTGGGACACAGTTAACTTGTTGCACAGTAGCTAGTGTGAGGCTGTTTTGGTTTTGTGCTGATCACACACTGACGGTTCAAGCTGCTGCCAGGACAGTCAAGGACTTTCCAGCGTCTCTGCTGTGCCAGTGTCTGCAGGGGCAGGAGGAGCTGGGAGGGAGCACAGCCCCAGTTATTAGCCCAGGATTCGACCTTAGGTTTAGGACTGAGACCCAGACTGGCCAATGGTCTATTCCATACCATGCACGGCATGTCCAGTATAGAGGCAAGGCTCTATCTGGAAGTGCTCTCTCTTGTTCCCATTTGTCTCCCTCTCGGTCACCCCTTTCTCAGGGTTGTCTCGGTCTCTTGGACACTTTGGGCTCTTATCTCTGTTCTGGGATTGCGGTTTTGGGACTCTCCCTGCTCCAGGGTTGTTAGCTGGGAACAGGCTGAGCCTTGGTCATTGGGTGGTGAGCAGTATCACCGTCTATCACTCATTTGTATATTTGTCTACATTACTATTATTATCATCATTATTATTATTTCCAATATTATTGTAGTTTAGTTATTAAATTGTTCTTATCTCAGCCCGTGAGTCCCTTCACCCCTTTAATTCTGTCCTGCATCCCCGGGAGGGGGGAGGGTGAGCAAGCCGTGTTGTGTCAAACTACAACACACACCCAACACCCAGCCTTGCTGCTGGGGTGTTCCCTGGGAGGGCCCCCCCCACACCTGCCCCTGCTCCCGCCTGCAGCACCTGCACCCTGGGGAAGTGCAGAGGCAATGCTCCTTCCTGAAGGGACCTTACCACACACAGTGTGGTTCAAATCAAAGGTCCAAAGCCTTCAGCATGGATTTGCTTTGTCCTAGGAGTACTTTACTTTTTTTTTACATTGCCTTTGTATTGTTTCAGTTTCAATCTTTACTGCATAATATATACAAGTAGTATTTACATATTTATATTTACATGTGCTTTCTATTTTAAAGCTCGATAATATACCAAGGTGAAGTCATACCAACCCTTCTAGAAAGCTCTCTAACAATTTATTCTTTCTTCTGGCTTATATTTGCATGATTAAAAGATGCTGGCTGTATTTTAATTTGAAGCTTCATGTTGTTTTAATATGTTAATATAGCATTAATATTTGAACGTCCTGCATAGTGAGTTAGGTGTAGCTCTTCAACTGGAAGTGAAATTCAGTGTGTAATGTAGCAACGCATACAACTCTGTGTAAAGCCATGCCTGATGTCATAAAATTTTGCCTTGAAATATTTGTGGGCTTCAGCATAAAGATGTTCATATTTTTGGATGCAACTGGAGCCACATTAAACTTTCGCTGTCTGCTGGAAAGGCCAGGGACACCACATTAGCTCAGAGATGGTGCCAGATGGACAGAGCTAATGTCTGAACCAGGGCTGGAGGAACAATGCTGGAACAGGCACGAAGAGGAGTCCTCTGCTCTGATACACACATGGGTACGTTTTAAGTTATATCACGAGTGTTACCAGGTGTCCTGATACAGCACAGTCAAGTCTTTTAGAATAACCTACCCCATGGTAAACTATACAACATGTGGGAAATGTATTACAAAGGCTAAAATTACTGCATTTGGAAGTCAGGGAGTTCATTTCCAGAACACATTGATGCTTATTTCCTCCTTCCAGGTGGTGCAGCTAGGTGTCATCTGTGCGCCTTGGCTGAGCGTTAGTTAGCAACTGTCTGGCTTTCCAATACAAACCAGCTTCCTTACAGCCATAGAGCTGGTTTCAGCTAGGGCAGAGTTAACTTTCTTCACAGTGAGAGGCTCTGGTTTGGATTTGTGCTGAGGAGAAGATGATCACATGCTGATGATTCGAGCTACTGCCAGGACAGTCAAGGACTTTCAAGCTTCTCTGCTGTGCCAGTGTCTGCAGGGCAGGAGAAGCTGGGAGGGAGCACAGCCCCAGTTACTAGCCCAGGATTTGACCTTAGGTTTAGGACTGAGACCCAGACTGGCTAATGGTCTATTCCATACCATGCACTGCATGTCCAGTATAGAGGCAAGGCTCTATCTGGAAGTGCTGTCTCTTGGTCCCATTTGTCTCCCTCTCAGTCACCACTGTCTCAGGGTTGTCTCGGTCTCTTGGACACTTTGGGCTCTTATCTCTGTTCTGGGATTGCAGCTTTGGGACTCTCCCTGCTCCAGGGTTGTTAGCTGGGAACAGGCTGAGCCTTGGTCATTAGGTGGTGAGCAGTATCGCGGTGTATCACTCATTTGTACATTTGTCTATATTACTATTATTAAAATAATTACTATTTCCAATATTATTGTAGTTTAGTTATTGAGTTGATCCTATCTCAACCAATGAATCTCTCTTCCCTTCACCCCTTAAGCTCTGTTCCCCATCCCCGGGAGGGGGGAAGGTGGGAGGGTGAGTGAGCGCTGTTCTGTTCTTTTGTTGCCAGCCAGGGTTAAACTACTACACTGTGCTGCAGCCCCCAGCCTAGGACCCTGGTGCCCCTGGACCTCCATCCCAGGCAAACCCCAGGACTGCTCCTTGCAGAGGAGTACCGTGCGCCTCCTGGGGACCTTTAGCCAATCTTCATGTTTAGATGTGAAAAATACCACTGGAGAGATTTCTGCCTGCTCTGTAGTATACTTCCCCACTCTGTATAGATGAAAAATATAGCAGATTCTCGTCTGTCCTTTAGTTTCACAGAGGAAATGACAACATTAGTGCAACATTGAAGTTTAGCATTGAAACTCAATTCAAAGAGAACGTTCACGAGCTTAAAGGTAGTGAAGAGCTTAGCTACCTAGTGAAACTGAAGCTTTTTGATGCTTGTAGAGAAATGCATGATGAATACAGTCTGGGTTCTGCGGTTCAGGAATGGGACAAACTCAGCTGCATTTAAAGGCAGAAATGACATCCTACATTACTTACATTTTCACTTTTGATTCCAAGGGCTGTAAGTTGATATGATATTTTTCGATATTATTTTCTTCATCCATAGCAAGCTGATGGCTAAGGAAAAGAAAATGGGTTTAATGTGTTTCAACGTGACACTTCTGCAACCACTGTGAATTAATTCCAAAACTTTGACAAGAATATACAAGAGCTGCTTACTGTAAGGTGTTGCTGCCTCTGGAGGAGGACATCTGGGTCCCTGTGTCCAGCCCCATTTGACTTAACAAAAAGTACCAATTTGAATCCAGTTTCCGGATTGGAGCCTGCCTTAGTCCTTGAACTAAACCTTCCGGATGCCACAGCTCCAGAGACACCACACACAGCAAAGAAGCCATTGCAAATAATAATAAAAAAACCCACCACTAGCAAATACAATAGATATTCTTGCTAAATTAACTTTCACCCCTGAGGCTACATTTGAAAAGCTGGAGAGTAAAATGGAGAGTAACAATGGTAATGCCGGTAGCAAATGAATTACATCAGCAAGAGCCATACAGGAATATGAAGAAAAAATTCTGTGTAATAAATGATGACCGAGGAATTGGTGCTGCAAACCGATCGCTTTGAGAAAGCAATTTAAAATGCTAGAAGATAAAAATCAAACACTTTGGGGCACTGCTTTGGATGGGACTAGCAACATGAATGAAAGGCCTTTGCATGAAATTTTGTAAGATTAGACCCCAACCTGTGGAATTATTTTGAGACTTTACTGGACACTTAATTACATCGTTCAATCAGCAGCAGTTTTCAGAAATTATCCTCCTGTAACTAAAAATAAGAATTGTTTATGGGAGAGATTCAAAATCTTGAATATTAGTGCATTACCAAGAGAGAAACATGGTCAACAACAGACTGACAACATCTACAATGCAGAATGGGCTGGTTTCCTTACAAAATCCATTTCACTTTATCACGTGGAAGATACAAGCATAAGTCACACACTTACCTTTGAAGTAGCTCTTTCCCATCATTGACCTGTTCCAAGGTGTGCTGGAGCCTTTTGAGTTCTTCCTATAAGGAGAGAAAAAAAAATATTTTGATGTGCTTATGAGAAGCCCTGGGTTGACACTGGAGATTCCACCTCAACCTCAAGTTGTTGTGAATGAGCCCCCAAGCAAAACACTCCCTCGGGTGATGCCTGTGGGGTTGCTTTCAAATTTAGGTATCCAAAATAACGACAAAGAAACCAACACATTTATCAGTATGTCCAGCACATAACCAAAATATAGTATCAGACCAATGAAAGTGATAAGCAGAGCAAAAGAGGAAAGTATTCTTTCATGTCTCAGGTGTGTGGCTGCTTTGATTTGAGAGGAGATGGTCTTAGTAAGAGGCAAGCGAGCATCAGCTTGCACTGTCAGGCACTTCTCTTTGTTCTGCAATCAAACAGTATTCAGTCTCATAATTAAGAGTCAGTGGCTGAGATTTATAGCCTGATGCCTTTACCAGAGTATTTGCATCAGATCTTGTTTCACTAGAAGAGATGTCAGAAATTTAACTACAGATGCGTAGCTGGGATTCCCTGCATACACGGCAATGTCCCAGGAAAAATCCACTCATTAATTTTGACAAAGAGATATGGCTTAAAAGACTGAATTGTATCTGACTGGCAGGGTTTTATTGTTCAAGAGGGGTGGGAGTTCAGGGGTGGGGGAGAACCTGGTTGCAATGAAGCATGTGCTTCAGGGAATGCAATTCCTGGGCTGAACTTTCTGTTCAGGGCACAGGGCACAATCCCTGGCATTGCTGGGACATGCACACGCAGAGCACACATGCCCAGCTTCCTTAAAATCTGGGCTGATAAGCAAATGCTGAACCCCTCAGAATGCATCCCTGTGCTGCAATGCAAAGAGCATCCCCATCCTAAGGGGCAGGGATGTGCCTTCAGGTTTGGGTTTATACATCAAATGTTTGGTAATTAAACAATGCTGGAAGATGGGAAGTCTGTGCAAAGCAGAAGGGTGTTCATTCATGTCTTCTTTTAGCTCGTTAAATTAGGAATCAAAGGTAAAAGCAAAAGCTACTGAGAGTAAGGAAGGAGAGTAATGTACTTCACACCTGCCTCGCCTACAGATACAGTATTCCCAGGAAGGCTAACAACATTGAAAAGGCAAAACCAGGACATTTTCATCTTGTATCTCTTATCTGACCTGAGGATGAATCAAAGATTTTTGTTTCCAATGAGACTGTTTCAGTCTCCAGGAGCACAGCAGATCAGCCAGCTTTACCTTCTGCTTTCCCAAATAAAGCCGATTTTATGAAACAGAGAAATGCTACCTGGCGCTTCCTAATTCTGTACAAGTTTCTATCCTATTCGACATGAAACAAGATCACAGTTGGTAGCTGATTTACTCCTAACACAGCTTTCATTTCCTCCCAGCCTTTGCAGGACTATTACTGCAAAATATGTTTTATGCATAAACTAGATTTGTCAAAATGACAAGTTAGATGTTTCCCCAGTCTTTGCCCCTCTGGGTCTCTAATTGTAGGACCATTTTGTGGACACTCTGCCCTGTGTGTAATTTGGAATATCTGGCTGCTGCCTATAACTCGTCAGCCAGTAGAAATAATCCAGTTGTGAAACTTCTTTTTATTTTTGACCCCCCCCTTTTCTTTCCCCCCCACCCCATTCTGAGGAACACCCTCTTCTGGCATATTAAAAACAAGCAACTTTCAAAACTGTTTTCTTTGAAGCACAGTTCAGTTCAGAAGATAACCTTTTCTTCTCCCATATTATTCAGCTGGTCATTTTTTTCACTGTATCCCACAGCTATATAGGGTAATTTAGAATGGGGAAACAATTTGCTATTGACTTTATATAGCTCTGGGTCACAAAACCTGCATGACTTACATAAATCATTTCTTGTGTTTGACATCATTTTCTATTAACCTCAGGGTGGAGACTGAAGAACAAAAAAAAAAGAATAAACCAAAATTGGTTGTGACATTTTTGACTATTCAGTCTTTCAATTAAACATCACCAGACAGTCTTTTTAAAACCATAGTATAAGGCAACTACAGAAGGGACACAGCAATGTTTGCATAATTGGGAAGAGAAGGAGACATAAAATCTATACTAATTTCAGTTTTGCGTCATTAACCATGAAGTATTGATTATTGCTCCTTGCAACTAAATTTATGAAGATAGCTATGCTGCTGCACCCACAGCAAGCGATGCTGGCTGCTTTGCCCTCAGCCCCTGGCGCGGATGGGTGGCAGTGACAGCCGGGACACTGCTCTTCCAACCCACAGCAGTAGGAGACGGATCGCCCAGATTATGCCAGGAGTGACCCAGCTGCAAACGTCAACTTCAGAAAATTAAATTGGAAGAGATCCATACTTCTGTTGGAATACATGATGAATACCTCTATAAACCTTGTTATAATGTAAACATATTGTAATATTTACTGCAGCTTTCATTTTCCTGCAGTTGGTTGCAGACACATACAGATACCTAAAGAAGAAAAAGCAATGAAACCTTGAAGTGCAAGACCGGTGTTAGGAGCAAACTAGAGTGTCGTCTTCTAGTCTTTAATGTGTACACTTTCTGCCTGTAAATCTGCACTTTTAGGAAACTAGGCTATTGCAATGGCTTAATTATTGCCAGGAAACCCTGTGACCTTGGGGGACAAAAAAGACCAAGGAGCTAAAATCTACAGACTCTCGCCAGAGAGAAGCCTGTGTAGAAGAGCTGTCTTAAGCTGTGCTGAGTTAGCTCCGACATGATAAAAGCCTGGCTTGGCTTTGCTGTCAGTATTTAGCTAGAGCAAGAAGATTCTGGGTCCCTCCACCTCTTTTCAGCTGTGTTTGGCTCCAAGCAGCCAAGGACCAGCTCTATGTGTGTACGTCCAATGAAATTATTTAGCAACCTCACCCAGCTGCCTTCAGCAGTTTTCAGGGTCTTTTTTTAAATGGAGTGACTCAGAGGTTGCCCTAGACTTTGGTCCTTGTTTGGGCTTGCACAGAAATGCGACCTTTCATTGGACCAGCTGTGGAAATGATGGCAGCCAGCCAGCTGAGGCAGGTTCAGATGCAGAGGAGCAGAAATCTCAAATAACATAAGTGCACTAATCCCTAAATTAGCTTCAAATAAATGTTTCAAAAAAGACCAGTTATTAGTGCAAATTCTAAGAAAAGGAATCTGAAGACATTACATCATACCTAGATATTTTTATCTCCAGTAGCAGGCAAGGTTCCTTTTTTGGTGCTATACCCAAAAATATCCATTCAGGTCAGTGGAGCCATTTACATTCATGGGTTTAGACTAGCACAGAAAAATCAGGGCAGAGGCCACATATTAAAAATTAATTTTCAAAATCATTTTTGGATGTGTGGGCTATTGTTTGAGTGTCTCTGCCTAAAAGGTCTGCAGCTTGCTGCTGAATTAATATACAACTGTGCTTCCCAAGAGGTCAGAGAAGGATATGGGAAGAGAAAGTTCTGATTTCAGTAGAACCACGGCCCAAAAATAGCAGTAAAAAGGGGTTTTTTTTGTTTGGCTGGTTTTTTTTGTTTGTTTTATAATTAAGAGCGAGTATAGCAGTTACTCAAACATGTCAGTATTGGGCAGTTCTCTATTTCATTTGTGTTCTTCCAAATATTAACTGAAATTTTGTTGAAGGGTGATTTTCTATTATGCAGGAAAACTTCCACTTGTGTGCATTTCTTCCTCTCCTTACTTGCAAGTCACTTGATGAAACACCCCGGTGCCAGTTTGTGATCCTCCTGACACAAAAAGGCCCCAGTGACTGGAGAAACCCTCCGTTGGAGAGGCATGGCTGCTCTTGCCCTGTTGGAGCAGGATGCACCCTTCGCGTCAGGCTGAGGGTTGGTGCTGAGCACACGGAGGATGCTGGAAGGGGGCTGGAGCATCAGCGCTGCCTGACAGCACCTGGGTGAAATACAGCAGAGTAGAACACAGCCCAAGCGCAGCCTCAAAGGAGAACTGTCTCACCAACCTCTCAGTGCTCCGCAGGGAGGGAGTTAGTGCCCAGAGTTTTAGTTTGGAAATATCAATAAAGATCAGTGAAGCTGTCACAGATGCTTTTGCTGGCGAATGTGTTAGCCTGTCTTATTGTTCCAGAGCCGCTGCATTTAAAGCAAACATGAGTTCTTCTCTGTAGCACTGACACAGATGTCCAAAACTGAGTGTTCCTTTCCCAGCACAACCTCTGAGGCAATGGCACAGCGAGGGCAGTCTGAAGCCAGAAACACGGCAGCACCTGCTGCTATCAAGGCCAGAAGCCATGCAGGATCCATTCTCCCATCAAAGCCACCTGATGGCTCTCTCTGTCACCTATTAGGAAGCCAATTTATGGGCTTTAACATCCTCACCTCCTGCCATTTTCCAATCCTGTGGCCATCAGAGGTGGATACAAGATAATGAAGCTCTCTCTGTGGCTGCTCGCCTCTCCCAGTCTGTCGCGCCAATCTGGGAACAGCACACACAGTGCTAAACCACCTTTAGCACCAGCTCGGATCCATCTGCCGTTTGTATTCCGGCACAGAAGCAGCAGCCTCAGCTGCTTTTCAAACACCCCAGCTACTTTTGGTTACTGAAAAAAGTCCATTGCCAATGGTGTTCTGAGCCAGGTCTGCTGTTATCTGTAATTTTAAGATTTTGTTTCCTATTTAACAAATAAGTCCTCCCCCTTCTGATTCTTTTTGTGTCCATGAACATATCTTGGGCTTTATTCATTTTCATTTTATTCATTTTCATTTCTAGTTTGCCCAGTTTCGCCAGGGAAGACCACGACTCCTGGATTAAATGACATAGAGCCCATGTTCCAGCCTGACAGGGTCTGTCAAGCAGTGTGTTAATTAAGCCTCTTAGCGGGATACAATGAGTCTAAAGAGGATAGAAAGATCAGGATCCTTTGTGGTGAAGGCTTTTACTCACTGCTATTTTGGGCACCCATTCATGCCGGCACGGAGGGGCTGCTCCTGTGGGAAACACACTGGATTACATGAGCAGCCCCCCTAAACCTCCTGTTTCCTCCCAGTACACAACAGGGGGGATGTCCCCAAAGCAGCATATGTGGTGGCACCTGTGTGCCCAATATGGGAGTCCATCAGAGGCACAAGGAGCTCCAGTTTGGGCAGACATGAGACCATGTCCGTTAATTCCCATCTCAGGGATGTGTGGAATGTTCTGCATCCTGTTTCGGAGACTGGAACATAAAAGTTAGTGCTACACCCTGAATACACAAAGCATCTGGTAAATGTCAGATGGTGACAACTGCTTCATATCTTGGAACAAAAAAACACATGAGATGATAGTGGCTTTTGTATACTGGAGGTAGGAGGGGGAGGGTCCTGTTTTATTTGCTCTAGCAACCCAACACAGACCTTGAACACTTCAGCTGTGAATGTTTAAGAAAAGTACATTAACTGCACAAGATTAACACAGCTACGGGGGCTCTGCTGTCTACAGCCATCAGAACAATTTGCCAGGTCACTTTACAAAAAATTGGGCATCAGTAGAGTTAGCTAAACCTACTTGAGCAAGTTTGATGTTCTGATTAAAAACAAAATATGAACTAGCCTCACCGAAATGGGTTAGTTATTGCAGGGGGACACAGCATGGAAGTTCAGGTCGGATCCTGTATCGTAACCTGCTGCAGACCTCTGATGGCATCTTAGGTCTTCCCACCTCCTTTCTTGTGTGCATCTTGTCTGTTTATGTCACAATATCTTCAAGGAGGGGAACAGCTCTTAATTTTTGCTCGTGTGTCAGGGCTCTGATCTTGACTAGTTAAAATAGAATGTGGTTATCAGCCACTAATTAATAGCAAACAGTGTCAGACTCTTCCATCGCTCTTCCATCAAATACTGCCTGTATTTCCCCTCCATGGCCCACCTTCACTGCAGGGGTATTGCAGTCCCTCTGCTACAAGTGTTGCTCATGGGGAGCACTGTCCACACACTTCTCTTTCCAAACAAGCCAAAGAAGATGTCAGCAAAAACTTGAGGACTGCTCAAGGAAAGAAATTGTCACACTGAGCAGAAAATGAAGCCAAGAGTAGGAAACAAAGGGCAGGCGTCACTGAAACATTTCAAGCTGGAAAGAGGTTGGCACTAATTACAGTGCCACTGAGATGAGCATTAAGCATCCTGGCTGTTCAGCACAAACGAGTGTGTGCTGGTGCTGCAGCAAGGTTTCTGAGGCTCTGATAAATGGAGAACATATGGGAACAGTGGCCATTAAGCAATTAACTCCCGCAGTTTGTTGCTCGTGTTTCCATTATTCTGGATACTTAAGAGGTACTTCACTCAATATGCATTTTCTTCATTTATTGAGAATCAAGTTATGCTTGTAGGGTCCAATTGCTACAATCTAGGTTATTCTCTGAAAAGCAGGACCACATTGCTTTCCACTATTCTCCAGCACAGGCCAACACTCAGGGAATTTTTTCTAAAACAAGTTTCCCCATAAGTTTACTAGCTAATACCTTTACAGAATATGGTGTAGTTTTCCAAAGGTCCCCTTAGGTCCTCCTTACAGTGTCACTTGGTTGACAAGCCTTTTGTGGCTTCTTGCTTGGCCAGTTTGGTGTGTTTAGAAAACTGTTGTACCATCTTGGTTTTGTTTGGGTTTTTTTGTTTGTTTGTTTGTTGCTGTTGTACCATTAGCCATTTCCATCCTTCACATGTGGTGCACATCTAACCCAGCCAGCAGCACAGCCCTGCCACCTGCCTGGTGCTGGCCCAGGTTTCAGAAGCTGGAACCCTACGTTGGGTTGTAGGTACGTCCCTCAGTCCTTTCACTGAAAATTTAATGAGACAGAGAAGGAAAAGCTCTATGAGAGCAGGGAGTTTACTGTTGCACCAAAGGTAAACTCCTCTGCGCATCATTTCATGCAGTTTTACTCACTGCTGTTTAAAATTCCCAGGGGATGTGTTTGTCTCATATTTTGTGGGACACTCGTCACTTAACAGATGAACTGGTCATATTTTCATTTTCTTTGTGTCAAGCCCTTCCTCCCTTTTTATACCCTATGGACATAATATCTAACTGTTTCTCTTCCCAATCTTGTAGATCATGACATTGCACTCTCCTCACTCATCATTTAATCAAAGCAGGACTCAATACAAAACTTCACTAACTGTAAACCCAGCACGGGGAACAAAAGCAGAAGGTCTTGGCCTTCATATACTTGAACTGAGCTCGTGCCTAATCCCTTTGCTACAATCCTGGCTGCATAAGGATGCTCAGGAAGGCTGATGTATTAATTCCTCTCATAAGGAGGTGTAAATGTCAAGAAGAGAAATGCAGCAATGCTGGTGACATCTCCCAGGGGATGTGAGCACTTACAGGATGACCTGTTGCGCTCTTTTCCGCTCTCTGTGATATCAATAAATTGTTTTCTTTTCCTTCCTTCAGATCTGCCCTCAGGAAGAGTAATCTATCACACCATGGCTACAGAACATTATTTCGTAGTTACAGCAGTTCTGGAAACCTTGCACAAGGATGAATGCCATTAAAAAGCCAAGTTAGATTCCTTTCAAAAAACTGCTTCTTTCTGATATTGTCACTGTGGTCAGGGCTTTCAACAGCAGCAGTTCTGCCTCGAAATACACAAGCTTTTAACTTTTGCCAAGGGAACCAACTAGAGAGAATGAAGCCTCTTGACATCAAGGCTTCTCTGCCATCAAATTACAGCCCATCTGAACAGAGAGGAAAAGGTCTGGAACAAAAAGAATGCTATAGGAGACTCCGCAAAGAAAGTGTTTCATGGGTTATAGTTCCAGGGAAATAATATATGTACACACACACACAGGAGTTTAAACCCATGGCACAAAAGCTAATTTCTCACTGAAGTCCAGAAATTTCTGGAATCAGATATAATGGCTACCCTACAAGTGGCAGCAGGCACTAAATGTTTCACTTATGGGACAAGGAGATGCTACAACCGTATCTAGGATTTTAACGTTATTTGCGTGGGACCTGACATGGTAGTGCAAAACCTGGTGTAAATCACCACAGCTTCATCAGAGCAGAGAATGTGTGTTGCATATTGTCCGTTATACATTGCCTTTACTGCAGGGACAGCCTACACCAGAGCTAGAGCTGGTCAAGACTGCAACTAACGTGCTGTAGGAAATGCTGATTTTTTCAAAAGCAAGTTTCCATTTGGAATGAAACAGAACAATTCTGAAATGTCAAATCCCACCACACACTGTTACAGCAACCAGCCTTCCCTGCAAGTCCTGGATAGCAAAGGGAAGCCCCAAAATCCCAACAAGGCACGACCAGTGCTGGAAGAGCCATAGAGGCAACGGGGCCAAAGCCTACCAGTGCTGACTGCCCTTAGACACTGCACTGCAGAGAGGGCAACAAAGCCTGATAACAATACGTTTCAGAATAAATAAAGATTTCCAATCCAGTATTGGTTCATATGGAATGGTACTTTAATCTTCAAGAAATTAAAATAAATAGCAAGCCTAGAGTTGTGTTTTGCTTTATGGCACAAAAGCGGCACCTTGGAGAGAACAGCATTGGCCAGATTACACAGGGAATGGAGGGGGACGCTTTCATGGAGAAGAGACACATCCATCCTTAAGTGTCACCAACAGTCCAACTTTCTTTGTCTTTACCGTTACTTTACCCTTTTTCTGAAGGGCTGCAGAATTATTCCTGCTAAAAGGACATTAGTGTTTTGGTCTAAGGATTACTTTACGAAGAACACAAGTCTACACCCAACCCACCCTACTGGAAGAAACCTCCACCTTCCATCTCCCTCTAAGGTTTTCATTGCAAATTACAGTTGAGTCCAGCTTAACTTCGAGAGGAATATGATGAGATTGCAACCAAGCCAGTGTGGATTTAAGCATGCCAGGAAGGGGAAGGCAGGGGGAAAATCTGACATGACAGATCCATCTTCTGAACTCCCAGTGGAGGCTTTTTTCCCCCAGAAAAAGTAAGCAGCTCTTTTTATAGCTCATGAGCCTATTACTTCTAATGACAACAACAGATGACTGTTTTAAAACTGAAAAGAAATATATTAATCCAATTTTCAGCTTTTCAGCACGTGGTACTGTCTACTAATTTTCACCCAAAAAAAGAAGACTGATGAACTAGTTTAGGAATCAGAAGGTTACCGTAAAAAATACAATAATCACATATTTATTAGAAAAATGCTTTTCTATACTTCTCACATTTCTGAAAGTCCCAATTAGGCCAAGCAGTATGTATTTGGTCGGTAACCAAAGGTCTGATTTCTGAAAAAGCTGCATCTACAGATTTTAGGTTCATAGAAGAATATTTACATTCACAGAAACACTATTTTCTCTGTTATGATGAACTACAGACTGAGCAGTTTTGATTAGGATTTCAATCTTTATATATATTGTCTTTTCCAGCAAATACTCTTGTGTTTGTCTTCAACATGAGAAATAGCTTTTCTGTGCTGATAATAATGAAGCGACTCACTCATTCGGATGCTTATAACTATCTATGCAAGCACACCAACAAACCTGCAATCCACTTATTAATGGACTAGCTGTGCTGTGCTTGCTAGAGACAGTAAGCACAAGTTATGTCAGTCTCCATCCCTGTGCTACCTTCCGTTCCATCCCCATCATCTCTTGATCATATAATACAATATTTTCTAATACAAGTAGAAAATATTTTGTATTTAGCAGCCAGCAACTGTTCAGCCATAAAGATCATCACAGCTGCAGGAACAGAGAAAGATACCTCTGAGGCTAAATCTCTTCCTACAGGACAGCACCCTGCATCCAGCCTAGCCAATGTCCTTCATCATCTGCTCCAGATGTTCCATCCCAGACATCAGGCAGTAACAAAAGACTTAGTTGCATTTTTCTGTGCAGATCTGACTTCCATAAAGCTTCCTCAGCACTTCCAAGAAGTCAATCTGCAACATATCTATTTTCCAGATGGGCATAATGATGCTATGAGGCACGCACAGGCCAATTAAATCAGTAGGTAGATCAGCAAAAGAACTACCTAGGGGAAAGCAAACACCACGGTCCTCACTTGGATCCCAGCCCCAGCAGCATTTCAGGGTTAAGATAAGAGCACCCTACATCCATCCATCATTACCATCTCACCCATGCTGAGCTGCAAGCCAGGGAGCCAACATGGGCTCCCCATCAGGTACTGTTCTTGCAAGAGGCAACAGCTCCAATTAACCTCTCACAAAACTCACCAGTTTACTTTAGCAGGGATGTATTTATTTATTTATTTAATTTTATTCTCTTCACTCTCCAGTTTGCTGTATGGAAACGAGAGAGCAAATCTATCAAGGCAGGCACCCTCTGTTGGCAGAACGCTCACCATGTGTATGACGCTTCATACACACAGAGCACCTTGCTAAGTGATTTTTTTCAGGTCTTTCAAAAAGAGATTGTTTATGCCCTGGCATTTCACCCCAACACAATTGGAAATAGCCACAGAGCAATTTAAGAGGGGGATCACAGCAGGAACTCCTCTAACTTTTGTAGCACTGCTGGGGACCACTATAAAATGGCACTGAGCTAATTAGACAAGCCATAATGATGTTCCCATGGCAATCTCACCGGTGAAGTAATCTAATCCTCTATACCCTGCCCTCCTAGTTAATCTCTTGATAGGAGTCATTAACACTATTGTTCAGTCTACTGTGGTCCCTTTATAAAGTGCGTATAATTTACAATCCCATTAAAAAGATGGCCACAGATTAGTCTCAGAGGCAAATTACAAAACTATTCAGTTGTGTTTTCAGTAGATTAGCTATAGCTAATGTGAATGCTAGAAAAATAAATATAATCACAGAACATAGCAAGATTCAGAGCAAGTCTACCTATTGAAATCCACCTACTAAATTTTTTGCATAAAAGTTAAATATCATCGCAAATTTTGGGATACTCTGTTCAGCAGCTGAGCAACCACGCAGACTTTTCTTTTGTGAATGACAAGGAAAAAAAAAAGCACTAAAAGACAACAAAAGGTATACAAAGTTATTTTATTTAAAAACCTGGGATTTAGTTCACAGCTTATGCTAAATTTCTGCTGTTATTCAGTATTCCAATTCTGTTATGTAATTTGAGGTCCTGGAGGATGCTAAGCATTGGGTGTTTCAACAGAGCAGAAAGAGTGAAGGCATTGGACCTTGTAAAAATATCACAAAACAGAGGTTTGCTGCTTTTCTGTATTTATGCATCTTAGTATCAAGTTCTAAAATTCAGCTCGTGGAAACTTCCAATACTAACACCTTCAGGAGGCTCACTTTCATCTGGGAAAGCAATTAAGAGATTATTTCAAAGAAGCAGCAGAATACTCTGGCATTGTCAGGGCTTCTCCAAAAGCTACACAGGTCCTTAACAAAATGCTTGAGGTAGACTTCAAATACACAAAGACTGTGAAATATCTCCCACAACAGAGCTGTGGTCCTGCCTGGGACCTTAGGACAGAAACAGCTCAGGTGGGATTTTTCATAAGATGCAAGAAAAAGCACTCAGATCCCTTTAGTTTACGACTAAATTTAGGCATTTGAGCACTTTGGAGACTAGAAAACAGGATTTTTAGAGTTTAACGTTATCAAATTTTCAAACATAAAAGGCCCTTTCCAGTCCCTCCTCATCCCTGAGCAGCACTTGAACTTCCCAAGCACTCTCGATTGAATCGTGAAAGTCAAAAAACCCAATAAAGCAGCCAGGGAATTTAGGACACCACAAAGTTGGGCAGCAAGTGTTTCACGTTTGTAAAAGAAACCCCTGATATTTCTACACCAATGTAGGGAGGCTTGGAAACAGCACTGTAAAAATGACAGCGCTTCCCAATAAACTCTTTCTGGGAGGAAACCTGAGGAATCTGTGGCGCTTAGGAAGCAAGGGCTGGGTTTCCAAGTTTGTTGTAAAGGTGGGCATCACAGAGTCAGAACATGACAACAGCCCATCCGTGCTGGTGTCCTCAGAGCAAGGGAAAGGGACGAGATCTGACCTCCATGGACCAGGGCACATGGAGCAGAGGTGGGTGGTGGTGGTGGCCAGAGGTGGTAAACTCCTTTCAAAATCTAGGCTTGAATCTGTTTTGAAAAGGTCATCTCCTCAGAGCTCTTTTTAAACAAGCACTCTTCCAGCACTTAGATCTGAGCTCCGTTTTGAGGCTAAGGTTGAGCCTTTTGAATTTTCATGCTTCTGAGGCCAAAGTTCATAAATCCTGAGGTCAGAGGTCGATTCAAGCCTGTCTCCCTCCTCAGAACTGTCTGACATTAGTGAGATGCCTGCAACTCCAAAAATATTTAATAAAAATATTTATTATTTATTATTATTATTTAATAAGAATGTGCAAGAAACACATCACTAACCTGGAGAGAAATAAAGCACCACTCCCATGTTTTATATTACAGGCGAAGTGACAGCAGCCACTGATGTACAGGAGGAGGGATCTACAGCAGTATCTGCTAGGTTCAGAGGTTGCTCTTGTTTGAGCTCCTAAGGAGTTAAATCTAATTTCTCATATACTGCAGATATCTAAGAAGATGTTTTAATTGAAGGCAGTTGCTTAGCAACTGCATCCTGTGTGCTGCAGCGATGCTTTTCACCTGGAGCAGATAAACATCAGGATGGCACTTTACAAATCTGATTAGCGGCAATGAAATAGCTGGCTGCAACCTGCTGTAAGTGCTTTTCCAGAAGTTATGCTTCTAACCTGATACCCATCAGCAGAGAAAACCTGATGAAACTCATTTGCAGGTTAGAGGAGCTCTCTTCTGCTCCTCTTGCCCAGCAAATATTTTGGTCTGCTTCTCACACCTGGAGCTTATCAAGAGGGAGATAGCATTGGCAAGATTTTTCTTACTTGGAAGATTTCACTGCAGTTGGACACATCATGATAAAACAGTAAAGCATTTGCAACCATGCACAGATGTTTTTCTGAACAGGTTTATGATTCTTTGAAAAACATCAGAAAAAGCACATTTCCAGACCACAGAGAAAAACGTTTCCTTCTAACTTTTGCAACCAGACATTACCGTTTAAAGATTGCTACTACACTAGCCTTAAGAGCTGATTATTAGTGCTATTACTGCATTTCTAACAAAGAATATGAAGTGCTTGAATAGCTCACTTTCAACATCTTTGCATTATAATGTTGATAGAAACATTAACAGTTTACGGTACTTTAGCCAGTTCAGTGATTTGCCGTGTTTCGGTCTAACACATAGTGACGCATTAAGAATTTGAGATTCAGAAAACTTTTCATATATGTATTGTCCTGTCTATTGCAAGTCAACTACATGTCTCAGCCTTGACCAGAATGTGATCTGCTGAGTAAAGCCTAAACTTGTTGCCTTTATTGCACTCCAAACCCCCCTAATACCAAATGCAGAATAGCAAGTTGCGTGTCCCCAGAGACCACTCTGAAGGCTCCGAGATGTGTGTGAGAGATAAACTTCTCAGGTCTCCAGATCCCTTCAGAAAGCTGTCCACAAGCAGCACTCCAGCTTATGGGGTGGGGAGCAGCCCAAGAGGCGGTAAGGGTGGTTGGAGGGAGCTGGAGTTTGTAATCCAGACGGCTGCACTGAGGAGCAGGGGACATTTTTCATCAGCCTTGACATGTCAAATACAAAGCCAACTGCAAAAAGAGGTCCCAGAAAGGTCAATGGTTCTTGGAAAGATCCAGAAGAACCATGCTCTGGGCAAGCCTCAGAAGGGGATACACTGGGAGGGTTTTCAAGGCAAATTTAGCTGACTCAGCTTGGATTTGAACACCCAACTGACACAAAAGTCCCGGTTTAAAAACATTCCTTCTGCTTCAGCTGACACTTGAGCATCTGCTTAAATTTCGTGTTAAACTGGACTTGGAAAAACACGGTAATTTGCTGTACAGAATTAGGAAGAATTTCAGCACGTGATAGAAGTCTGTGTTCCCTGCACCAAGCTTCAACTTTCACCATAAGCAGCCTTTGATGTAGCAGCTCCATATTGCAGTACAACTATGAGGGTAGAAGGCAGGGCTCTGTCACATCTCCTAATATCACTCTGAAGTGCTGAGCCAAGGACGTCCCTATCGGAGCTTGGCTGCAGTCACTGAGCTGTTTGCTAAATCCAGATTGTGGCGGGCTATTACTATATTGCAAAGTACTGCTTAGCCTGGACCATAGAGAATTTGTCCCAAATGTATTCTTTATCTGCAAGATGAACCATGCCGTATCACTGACTGTAAACCACATAAATCAATTAAACTGTAAATCAGAATTTCCCCTTTTCTATTTAATCTTCTGCAATCTCTTAGGTAACTCTTCATTCTTTGTTGTTATTCCTTGGTTTAGGTTTTCATTCTCATCTCAACAGCTGACCGAGTTAGAAAACAGTTGAAAATCAAGAGTCAGGACAGTTTTCTATATGCCTGACACTGGGCAAGTGAAACACAGAGCAGTAGCTTAAGCTGGTTGACAGTTTTGAATGCTGCTCATCTCATGACACTAAGGTACTAATGCTTTATTTACACAAGGATGCTGGTATTCGATAGTTAACAGGAAGTTAAAGTAATATTGTGAAAATTCTGTCCTTGAGCTACTAAGGGAAAATAAAGGTAGTCAAAGGAAATTCTTCCCCTCCTCAAAAATAAGCTCCCAGAGAGCTGCCTTGTTTTTGACCAGAATATTGATAGCAAGATATTCAGACACTGACATTTTGAGTTTTAATTAGAAAAATTAGAAGTCTGCCAACTAAGGCATGTCCCAGAAGCAAAATTTAAAGCGCTGTGTAGTCATCCAGCCTAGATAGCTACAAACAAAATGTGTCCTTCTAATTACAAAGAGAGCAATCAACACTTGTATTTCAGGATCTAAGGAGATCCAGTAGTGCCAGGAAGATGTTCCCTTCTCTCTTTGCCATCTTCAGACTGGCTTAGCCATGGGCAGGGGTGGGAAAGTCAAACCACAGCACTTCCCTGTAGCATCATGAGTTTCTTGTGGGGAGTTTGGAGGGGTGGTGTGGTGCCCTGGTTGGACCCATGACAATGTCTGTTAAAAAGTAGCAGGATGGAACAGAAGCAGATTTGCACAGCAAAACCAACAGGCTGATAAACAATTAAGGATATCAGCAACCTGGTCTGATGGGCAAACGCCCACCAGTGGCTCTCAGCTGAGCTCCAGCTGTGACAAATAAGGTTTGTGCAGTGCGAGATGCTCCGAGTCCAAGCACAGCAAAGGAAGGCAGTTGGGAAATTTGTTTCAAAGGCACTTTCTGGATCCAAACTAAAATGCTAATATAGAGGCACTGGTGTCAATCTAATGTCCTGTTAGCCTTGGGTAGCTCTGGGGCACTGGGATGCAGAAAATTATTAAAAATCAGCACAGACATTTGGAGCTAAAATAACAAATACTCCTTCCTTGGTGGTAGCACTCCAAAGTCAAAGTAGAACCATGGCATTATTTCCAAGGTTTATTAGCTCTTCAATTATTACATTCCCTTGTTTCCTTGGCTCACTCTCCTACCAGCTGCCTTATTTGCTGTGTGAAACCCTCAGTATTAACCACAATACAGGTTCTTAATGTTTAGTGTGTGGCTGATAGAATCCTGCAGCATCCAGCAGAGCCTTTGAATAAAGGGCACCCCATAAAAAACTTAAATGCAAACAAAAAAGCAGCATGTGAAACCATATGATAGAAGCTGCTTGCATTCAATCTCTGAAAGCAAAGAGCTACAGTTTATATGAATAATTCAAAGACAGCCTCAGACAAATGATCCCAGGTCTATAAGGAAATGGTAAAACCTCTGGAATCTGCAGCTCTTTTTATTACAGCTTGGTTCATGCTGGATGCTGTTTTCTCTGAGGTTATTTTTTAACCTTTTTTTTTTTAATAGATATATATATATATAAACGACTAGTCAGATCAGATGTTCAGATAACATGTACAGCAGACCCCAGAGAAATAGTTTAATTTTATATTCGTTTCTGACTCGTAAATTATTCATTAACATGAATCATGCAATTGGGTAGAAATGAAAAATTGGCAAATTAGTTTTCATTTGTTTATGTTAATTATTTAGTGTTCCTTTTTATTAGAAAAAAACACAGAGGAAGATTAGTCTTGTTCTGATGATCTGTGTTTGCTCCCTAGACAACACACAAATTAGCATTGCTATGGCTACTTTTATGCAAGTCTATAGACATATGGCTTCACTGCCCAGATCTGTTGCTGAGACATTGGGGCATATGCCGGATTTCTAAACTGCAGATATGCCTTTGGATATTTTTCAACAATGCTTTGAAAAACAGGCTATTGGGTCTTTATTTACAAATGAAGTCAACAGCTCTTTCCATGACCCTTCCACAAATTCAGCTGTGGCTCCCCAGCACTCATAACCTCCTCCACCACCCCAAGGAAACTCCAGCCAGTGAGAGTTTCACCTCCGAATTAAGACAGTCATTCCACTTCGATGCTAGGTTTCAAAGATTGGGGGTCATCTCCATTTGAATATCCATTGATGGATATATATATTCAAATAGAGAAAAATCTAAGCACTTAAGTGCTACCCCAGCACATGTAGCAAGAACCTGATGGATAAAGTGCTGTGGGTTTCCTAGGCAATGCATATCAACAACTTTTGTATATTCAGAAACACTTTCCATTACACTTTTTAAAATGTTTTTTATTTCTTTAAAATACCTCTACCTAGAGAGTGAGAACTATGTCTACTCTCTAAGCAAGAGCAGTGGAACTGGTGTTTTGCAGCTAGATATGGGTCTGGCCCTGCTTGAGTTCAAGTTCGAGTGTGACTGTGACAAGGGGCTTGGGTTGCTCGCCATCCTCTGTCCATGCCCCCACACCACCATGGATTGAGTTACCAAACAGTTTCATTCAGTGCATTGAGCTGCACTTGCCATCAACCCCAGATCCCAGAAGGAAGAGTCAAACAAACTCTGTCCAAGACATTTTTTGTTCAGCCTGGAGAAGAGAAGGCTCCGAGGGGACCTAATAGCAGCCTTCCAGTACCTGAAGGGGGCCTACAGGAGAGATGGGGAGGCACTCTTTACCAGGGAGTGTAGTGATAGGACAAGGAGTAATGGGTATAAGCTAAAAGAGGGTAAATTTAGGTTAGACATTAGGAAGAAATTTTTCACTATGAGGGTGGTGAGACACTGGAACAGGTTGCCCAGGGAAGTTGTGGATGCCCCATCCCTGGAGGTGTTCAAGGCCAGGCTGGATGAGGCTTTGGGCAAGCTGGTCTAGTTGAGGGTGTCCCTGCCAATGGCAGGGGGGTTGGAACTTGATGATCTTTAAGGTCCCTTCCAACCCTAATCATTCTATGATTCTATGATTTTCCACAAGATGTTATCTAATCACAATATATTCACTCTGTCCTAACTGGTTCAGCTAGACATCAACTAGAAACAGCCCATTTTGTGTGCGCTGAGGTTCATCACATTCAGTCGCCATCTCTTTTGCTCCAACACTTCCCACCCAATCCATCAAGCTTTCTTCCATCAAACCCATGGACGGTTGCCAACCCAATTGCTCCACTGAAGACAGAGAGAACACAAAGAGACAATGCACCTGCTTCAAAATGCTCTTGGATACTGAGGAACACATCCTTCATGGACAGTCTTCTGCTTTGCTGTTTGCTACATGGTGTGTTTTTAACAAAATAACAGAATCAAGCACAGAAAGGGTCAAAAAACCCCATATAGCCTGCCAAGGAAAGTGAGTAAACATGAACTTGGTGTAATTCTCGTAGCTAAAATGTTACCTTAGGTTAGAGAAAGAATCCAAAATATTCCCACACACATTCCTAATTACTTTGGCTGTAAGAAGTTAGTGTAGTAGGATGTACAACTGCTACAGAGGGCTGTAGATCAATTAATTATATCAGCAAATTAAAAATAGCAAATGGAAACCCTAACATGTTTATAATGCCAGTCTCTCTTCCCAAATATTCACAGTTCTTTGCAAGACAGTTTCTCCTAAGGAATTAAGATTAGAACAAAGAAAGAAGAGAAAATCCCAAAATGCAACAGAGAAAGTTATTGCAAAAAGAACTTATAGCACTTAATTTGAACGTGACATATAAGAATATTGATTAAAAACATTTTTCTGAGTCTTTAATTCCATTATTTCTAGGAATTGTCCCTGACATCTGTACAAGCTCCATATTAATCCAGTTACCATGGGTGGATCCTCAAGGTAAACAATATTGCTGCTGCCTTTTCAAAAGAAGAAATGCAGCATGTTCCTTCTGGCTGCATTAGCTAGGCTGGCTTTGGAGAAATGAAGAGTGGTGAAGACTACCCAAGTCATTACAACAGCCTCTGCCACCTGAAGGCACAGGTACCTGGGAGGAGACGGCTCCGCACTGTGTGCATCATTGGAGGAGGTTTGTTGGAGCCAAGGTTCACTGCTTCCTCCGAGATGAAAAAAATTGGCCCTTGCATTAAGGACACTTACAAGAAAATAAGACATTCTAATTTTGTCCATTTATCCAAGTTAGTTTTGATGCATAGTAAGTATTAATATAAATGGCTCTGCAAAATGCACTGCAATTCCAAATTCAGATTTTCCTCCTGGTGAAAAGCAGAAAGACATTTTTATTAAGTGATTCATTAAAAACAAGTTTCCTCCTTTGACCTACACCTTACAAAAGTACAGCAGATTTAAATTATCATCAGAAACAACACCCAAGCGTGAGTTTAAACCAATGATTTATGCTTCACTTTACATAGAGGGTCACTGTGATTAAGTTATGCCTGTCCATGGGACTCCAGGGCCCTCCTTGTTGTGTTAAGAACTAAGGCTGCTCACGCATGCTCTCCCAGGGGGCTGCGAGTACTCTGCCCAGAAGTAAATCCTGAATTTCACGTTATGCTTTTTATGACAAATTGCAAATTCTCCTCTGAACCCTTAATAAAGTGAAAAGAGAGTGTAGAGGGGAAAAAATACCCACTCATTTTTAAGCACAATTTTGTACATAGTATTTGTATAGAGATTCCATGTATTTAAAATTATGGATGAAAAGCAACTGCCGAGCAATCGTTCATTTTAGTGAAAATGCTAGTACCCCTTGCAGGACCTTACTCCTGGTGGGGTGAGGAAAGCAGTGGTTGCAGAGGAACTGGGATTTGCATCAACGACACAGTAATGAGCTCCTCTGCAGCATCGTGCTGTCCTCCTGGAGTAGCACACTCTGCAGATCCTTGCAAATATCGCAAATTTCCGCATCTCTCCTACTGTAACATCAGCACTTCCACCCAAGTGTGCTTGTCCACAGGTTGGAGGCTTACAAACTTGTCACAGAAGGTTTTGCATCAGGATATTACCAATATACAAGCTCAGGGAGGAGCAAAGTTATTTTTCATTATTTCAGTGATGTTCCCTAAAAAAACCAGCCCATTCACTTTGTTTGTGCACCCACGCATCAGTCCACCCCACAACTCCCAAACCCCTGGGCCAAACACAAAGTGATAGACTTGGCATCCAGCAAAGCCAGGGCAACTTGGCCATGAGTCAAAGAGCCCACAAATATCCTTCCAGCTGGAAATGAGCAGCACTTTTAGACCCAGACCGTCTCTGTCCTCCTGGAAATTAATGAAATTCCAAAACACTTTTAACGGAAAGATTTCTCATATACAACAACAACAACAAAAAAACAAACAAACAAACTCAGGAACATTTATGGCCAGGACACTGTAGAGGTTTTCAGAAAAAGAAAAAAAATTTGAAGAAGGTGAACTTCCATCTAACTAGAAATAGCTTTACACAAATTAAGTTTTGTGCTAATTTAGATTTCTCCACCAGGAAGCAGATGCACTCAGAAGACAGACGTAATTTATGAACTCTAGCAGCCATCATCGCAAAGTGAAAAAAATATGGATTTAAATAGTTTCAAGCATCATTTTGGCTGCACATGGCTTGCTTTCACTCTGGACTTGCATGAATACAATAGTTTAATGAAAATTAATGGGGAAAGACTGTTTCCATGCACAAGAGTCCCAAATGCTGAGAACTTCCTAATAGAAATTCACCTTTAGAGAAATTAGTTATCAAGCTCTGTTCTCTTTAATTCTATGGAAAAAATAAGATTCTCCTGAGCTTAATTGCTTTGTGGTTCTTGGATCAGATCTTTGCAAGTAATTTTTCTGTTAATTACAATAGCAATTTTCCCTGCTAGAAGTGGCACTTGGGCAATGCTAGCAGAAACCCTTCACTGCTGGTAGGTGGCATAACTGGTACTTTGTAAGAACAAGCAACAGATAGCTTAGCATCATAATTCTGTAGAAATTATTTACATATTTGTGCCCCATACTCAAATTATTATAACCAACACTAATTTCCCAAATGAATTCACAGTTTCTTGTAACTCTAGAAACTGGGTTGTCATGGTGAATATTTATGAGGTTGATAAAACAACCTTGTGGGATGTGTTCTCATTCAGGTGCAGATGATGCACAATAGGAATTTCTGTTTTTTCATACAAACTGGTCTGTTGAACAGGAAGGTTTCCATAGGCCTAGCAGTTCCTGCACAGGTCCACGCTCTCTACAAGTCAACAGCAACAATTCCCTATAGTTTCAGCTTTTCTTTTCTGGGCGTTGCTACCTTTCCCAGAAGTCAGGCCAGCTACTCGACCAGCTTCTTCCTTTATGCTTTTGCTGGAGGAGTGTCTGTGCTTCAGGGAGAATTAAATAAAAATATTCACAAGCAGCTGCATACCCCGCAACAGTTAAATTCCCTAATTGGAATGAGCACCATCAGAGGTGACAGATACTTGTACCACAGCTTGTGAACTTGAAGGACCTTGGCTTCAAGAGTTTGGCTGATTTTCCTTTACTTAACAAATGCCTGAGGCAACATCACTGCAATTAAGGAGTTTTTACTAACAGACTTTCCCCAGCACACTAGTATAACTCCAAATATTAGTTCCATGTTTTTAATGGGAATTTTAATAATTTATCATTTGGATTACCAGAGCTGCCTTATCTATGCTTCCCTGTTAGTAAGTCTTAATGCTGAGCAAACTGACACAGAACAAGTCATCTAAACAATTTCATTCTTTATATTTACAGTTATAATTGCCAACAGGAAAAGCTCATTCTTGTTCTTTGAATGTTATATTGAGTGATTTCACTTATTTAAATTAACACTTTCACATGGGCCCAAAATATCTCACCTCTCAAAATCTGAATCTTACTCCCTGCCTAGAGAAAGAGTCATAGTCTGGTTACGGAGCTGACTGCCTCCACCTTTTTAATGGCTGTGAAATATTACTTAATAAAGTAATTGGCATGCATACAATATCTTTGGTTGTAAACTACTGTTTATTAATTTAGAAGAAGATTTATGTGCTCACCTTCATATTTTAAACACAATTCTAGCCAAACACTTTATGGTTTAATAACTTTATTTCTGACTTCTACTGGTTTTCTTTCCCCAAAGGAGATACTCAAGTGACAAACAGATTTCAGAACAGAAAAACCAGACAAAAAAAGTGTCCCAGCTGAGGGGCTGTGAGCCTGGACCTTGAACATGGTTGTGAAAAACTGCTAGAAGCTATTCGAGCCGTTTTAGCTGAAGGGGAGACAGGCAGTTACCCCTTGCAATCATTTGGGGAGGTACACATCAGAGAGGCACTGCCCATTACTAATCTACTGGGTACCTGCCAGCTCCATAGGATGTGCTTCACGTCCGTTAGTGGAAGAGGCAGTGAACAATTGATCCTGTTCATCTTTTCCATTACATTCATGATTATAAATCGTCTATCATGCCTAGCCTCAGTTTTTTTCTCAGACCTAAGAGCTCTCGCTTACTCATTCACGTACAGAGGCTCCTCTACAGCTGATCTCATTTGCCACCTTCCTTCAGAGTGTTTCCAGCTCTGCTCCATTCTGTTGGGATGCAGGGGCACCACTGCATACAGGAACACCAGGATAACATCATAACATTCTCCTCTGTTATTTTCTTAATAATGACTACGATTATATTCCCTTTTCTTACTCCTCCCGAGCATTGAGTTGACATTTTCATCCAGATATCTATTACAGTGCTAATGCCTCATTCCCTTGTGGTAGCCATCGGCTCAGAACCCATCATTTTATATGTGACGTACAGATTTTCCCCCACATACGCATCAATTTACATTGACCATAGGCAATTCTGTTTGCAAATGTAATGTCCCGTCAAAGGCTCAGCCACTCTTTGCAGTCAGCCACCCTCGCTAACACGAATGATGTAGCACCCTCAGGAAACTTTGTCAATGCTCATGTCCCCCTTTTTTTCAGAAAGTCATGGAAGGACGTAAAAAAAACCCCAGATAAACTAGGTAGCATATTGTCAGTTGATTTGGCATGAAATAAACCTTCGAGTAACAGCAACTTCATTTTCAAAGCTTACTGTCACTGTATCATCCACAGATGAAACTTCAAAGTGGTAATTGGGTGTACTTATTGACCTAATCTGCAAATGAAAGTGCATTTCTCAGGACAGGCTTACAAAGAAATTAGGTTCTAGTAAGACATCTACATTTTTGTGAATGTGGTTCAAAGGAAAGAAGATCTAGTTTTTTACCTAGTGCCATTTCATACACCCATACTATTTAATGGCGAGTTTACAACTAGATAATCATGCTTATCCCAGTTCAGAGCTCCAAAGGGAAAAAGGATATCTTGCTTCATTATTCATCGACCTGAACAGAGGCATCTGTTCCACTCAGCATTTGTTTATGAGAAGTGTTTTAATATTAACAGAAATGTAGACTTCAAACACCTATCAAAAAACATCATTTAATCATTTAGACCTTGAATAGTAAACATATTCCAGTTTTCTATGTTCTACTTCAAGCCTGGTAAAAAAACAAGAGCAAAAAAGCCTCCCACAACCTTCCTTAAGAGTAGAATGAATTTGATTTTGCTTATGAAAATGGAAATTCTGTGCAGGCAGAAGATGAGAGCTATGTAATGCAAATGGAAAGGAAAACCTACATGCTAGATCCCAGTGTCATAAGTCAAGATTCAAGACCAGTTTTAAGCATGATGGGAAAATGCTGCCTGTCATTTATCACCAGATGTGTATCAGTTTGGCTGATCCACTACCACAATAAAATTCCTCCTAGTATTATCACAGAGTACTGCAGGGTTATTTTTCTCCCCTCACAGAGGGAAAGGGTTCGATAAGAAACATTCTGTAATTGTTCTTCGATTCTTGAATTTTATGTCTGCTTATTTATACCTCATTCGTGCATCTATATGTACTATGCATATATCCATACATCCATACATGCACCCACATCTATGCATAGAAGTCAAAGAGCTCACAAAAAATTTTTATTCAGGTCTGAATTCTCTTCCCCCCACCTACCCATGAACTATTCTTTTTCATATTGCAAATTGTTCTAGAAACTTAAAAGGTCATCTAAGGATTTGTATTTTTCCTATAGTTCTACCATCAGGTAACAAATTTGCAGGTTAGCCCCGGAAAAAAGAAAATAAGAAATATTTAAAAACAAATCTAGAGCTTATGTCTTGCAGCTTGCTTGAGGCAGAAGCTGAAATGCCATCAGAAGTTTTCAGTATCTTGCCATGTGATTCTTCGTTGTGGTCTTGATCTTCTATACTGATTTATTAGACCAACAATTATTTTTAGTTTCATATTCTAATACCCTGCTTTACTACAGTGGTTACTGAGAAAAGTGCAGTAATAATATTGTCATATTCGGAATATTCCCAGAGAAATGGAGCCCAGCCTCCCCTGCAGGGGTCTCTGCTCGGCTCAGCTTGGGACCAACGAGAGGCACAGAGATCTTGGGCATGGTGGGGACGAGCAGAGGTTGGGCTCAGCCTGAAGACTCAGCTGCACACTTATGTTGGAGGAGAAATCACGCCCAAAAGGGGCTGCAGATACAGTCATCCTTTGGGCTGAGAGAAAAAAATTCAGGAGCCAACATCCAGATTTTCTTTTTCTTCCCTACACATATCTTCTCTTGTGCATTCCTATGTGTCACCCTGGACAAGGGTATCAAGGTTTAAATGACCAAAAACCCCCTAAGTCAGGGTCACAGTACTCATGCTTTTGCATAAGGTTTATGCTGTATCAAATTGCAAAATTGCATGATGTTATAATGCAGTATTTTACTTATTAAACCTGACAGTTTACCATTTATTTACCAATACACGCATTTGTAAACAATGACAAAAGAGGACAAAATGGCTCAAGACACACTGCTATTTTTACTGCAATAATTTTTTCTAACTATTACAGATATATACTACCAAGAAGAATCCAAGTGAAATTTTTTAATGCATCTTGCATAGATCAGCATGCTGAGCAGTTTAACCAGTACCAAGAGTAGGGAAAAAAAAAAGTTGTTTCTTCTGTGATCTTCAAGTAAATCCACCCATACAGACCTCAGTCAAGGTGAGTGCAACAGGAGGAAGGGGAAAAAACCCTCCAGAACAAAGCGAGTCTAAAGCCACGTTTGGCTAGCGTAAGGCTCAGCACTCCTGCAGTGCTGAAATGCTGCTCAGGGCCTGAAAAGCACCTACTGAAAAGCTGCAGGTGATGGAGCTGTAGATATTTATGATTTTAGACAATGTCAATCAGACAGAGCCACAGGGGGTTGTTGGTTTTGCTTAGTTTGGTTCAAAAGAAAAGAAAAGAAAAAAATCACTTGGCTTTCTGCTGCACATTGTGCTAAGAGTTTTTTCCATTTCACCCCGGAGCTTCAAATAGAAAAAAAGAAATTAAGAAAAACTCACTAGGGCTGATAAGACCCCGAATCCTTTCTCGGAAGCCCTGAGCCAGCACATGGCTCCAGCAGCTCCTGACCACCCCACCGCCCCAGCCACCACACACCCAGTCTCCTTGCAGGCTTTCCCATCGATGTGGTTTGTTTTTGTTTTTTGGGGTTTTTTTGTTTGTTTGTTTTGGTGTTTTTGTTTTTTTTTTTTTTGGTTGGGGGGGGAGCAGGATTCACAGAGACTTTGAAATGATGGGGCTGGATGTACTGTGGATCGACAGGGTTTGAAGGAGCCCCACATCTCTTTTGAAGTCACACCAGTTGTGGCACTAGTGCAAAGCAGATTCCTCTCAAAGTGCAGATCCCTCAGCCCTAGACACACGTGTCAGTCCTTAGTTGTTGAGGTGCTTTCAAGTAATCAGAGAATATACATGTATGAATGTTTAACAGACAGCGGAAATAGGATCGTCTCCAGAGCAATTCTGTTTTATTTTGCAGACTTTCCACTCTACAGAACAAGAGTTGGGATAAATTAGTCACAAATGTTGGAGGCAGACTAAAATGGATCTTTTCTTCAAAAGCCTCTAGGTCCCCTAACTCTGCTCCTCAGCTTGCAGCAGTTTTATCCAGCCTCACTGGGCTGACCCAGAGCTGGCAGGAAAGCTCGTTCAAATATCAAAAATTTTGTTCATTGTAATTTTTGGGGCTGCTCCATCCTGAAAAGCTTGTAAAGCTCTTCCTCCTCAAAGATTTTCTACCCAAGCAGACACATAACTCCCAGCCTCTATACTTATACTACTGCAATACTCTCTGAAACCTGCCATATATCTATATATTTGAGATCTAGTAGAAAGTAATGAAAAAAAAACCCCACAAACCCTGACTTTGTGGGAGTCCCCACTCTGATAAGACTATAACTTCTTGAAGTTTTTAACAGGTTACAGCTTTCCCTAAGACTTAAAACTGCACTTGCTGCTGCTCAGCCAAGAACCTAACAGCAAATAATCATAGCTGAGACATACCAGGGAAGTTTGATTTGGCAATAACAGAGTAAAAAGCCTGTCCTTTGGACAGGCTGGCTTTCTGCAACATCCTGTCTTGGTCCACTGAATTTTCTTGCTGTGAAATCTGAAGGTGACGTCATGAACTCCAGTATCTTCAACTAATACTGCCAGACGTGGTCAGTCTATAATAGCCGCAATATACAATATTGGCTTGATTTGGTTTGTTAATTCTGCCCCCTTAGTTTGAGGTTTGTGACTGTATTATTGCAGATTAAGTGTGCAGAGGGGGCCTTTTCATACTCCTAGCTTCCTGAGAACATACAATCTCAGGATGCTTTAAAAGACAGATCCAACACAACAGGAAATTAAGGCCCTATCTCCCAAACATCACAAGATCAGATAAAAAAAAAGGGGAGAAAAGAAAAATAAAACACATTGTTCACAAACAAAAGAACTGCACACACTAAGCAGCCCCAGAGGGTGTCACGCAGGAAAGGTAAAACCAACCCATTCATTTTAACACTAACGTTTGTCACTATTTCAAGGAGGTGGATTTGGACCTAGCCCATAGGTCCCATTAAAATCTTGAGCAACGGTGTGGGAGCTGATCTGGGAACAAAGCTGCCCTCAACGCCCCTGCTGGAGCTGCTGGTGGATGTAGAGGTGTCCCTCCTTCTTCCCCAAGCTACACCACCACTCCCAGCAATGTTGTCCCTGACAGCAAGCAGACGACCACAGTGGATGTACTCTCTAGCAATGGCCAGAGCAAAGACAAAAACACGCCACCAGTTTAATATATTCTTGTAAATACTTCCCATCTCTCTCATTACATGATGGGGATCAGCAGAAAGACACCTGAGGATCATTAGTGAATCAGGCAGGCAGAACACGTAGTCTCTCTTTCCACTAATGAGCCTATTAATTTGTGCTCTAAGAGGAGCCTGGCTGGTCAATGAGCAGAGAGTCTGGAGGCTTTGACACAGGGTGCAAAGCCAGATAGTCTGAGGGACACTGATGTGGGCTTGTTTTGAAGTACAAAAATCTGCACAGCTGGGATCGTAATTTATTTGCTGTGCACGACGCAATACGGCTGGGGCTTGCACACTGTGATAATGATAATTTGAGAGTGCGGACAGCTTCAGGAAAAAAAAAAACAAAAACAAAACCAAAAAACCATAGACAAAACCAAGTCCATACCACTCTTCACTCACTGAAGACCCATGGGGGAAGTGTCACTAGTGCTGGCTCTTAGCTATATTAGAAAATACTAAACCTTGTTCTGGAGCTCCATACCCACCCTTTCTCCAAACTAAACAAGAATGCTCTGTAATCATTCCAAGTAAAATAAAACCCAAATACTTAGTGACAAGAAAACCCCTTTCCTCACTGGCCAGTGTCACCACACAGATCTCTGCCATGAAGGACACGGTTGCCTCTCTGTTGGGTTCCCAAGAGCAAAACTGAACATGGCTGAACTCACAAACATGAAATGCCAGAAAGAACACAGCAAAGAACCTTTCTTTCAAATTTCTTCCATCCAAGTGGCAGAAAGGACATAAACCTCAATTCACCAGAAGTTTGAAGTTTTCTGTCATTAAAAAGCAAGACAGAGCCCTTAGGTTCACACATGAAAGAACCTGCCCAATTGTTTCTCTTCTTTTCAAGGTGCTTTTATAGTGCCTTCAATTTTTAAAGTCAGCCCATAACACCCGAGATCTTTCATAGCTGAGCCTGCGAGTGAAACATCCCATTTTTGCCAAGGTTGATACTGCCAGGCTGTAAGAAATACCACTGTCACAACACAGAACCACTGCCGAGATTCAGTAAGGTCACAGAAGTGACCTTTATTAACTGAAAAGCTGAAGAAAAGGTCAAATGGTCACAGAGTCACATCCCTACAGATTCCATTTTTGTGTGTGTGCGTATGGCAGGGCAAGAGTGGAAGCTATAGTGAAATGTTATATAAATGTTAAGTTGAAGATGCTGCCTTAATGCTACGGTTGTATCTCTGGAAACTGCAGTATTAACAGGATATATCTGTCAAAATCTGGAGATCCGGGTTTAAAAAAAGCAAATGTTGGCACTGGGTGTTCATGTGCTCCATTTATCATGAATTGCTGAAAGCAGTAAAGGTCAAATCCCTACTTCAGCAGAAAACTCCTCACAAGTGGATAAACTTTGGCCATGGGAAGGAAAGGTCAGATCAATAATGCTCTGTAACCTCTCAGAGCCAGCCAATGCTCATCATTTGAAAGATTGCAAAGAACATTTTAGCACTTTTGAGCATACCAGCAGGTACCAGCCATGCAAAGGAAAAGCATCCCTTCCACCCACTGTGCTGGGCTCCCTGGTGTGAAAGGGAGGGATGGACTGGGGTAATTTTAAACTTCGAGCTCTCCATCAGACTCTTTTTTGCTTAGTGATAAAATAGCATTTTAAGAGCAAACTACCAAAAAGGAAGCCTTGCTTTCATCCAAAGGAGGTTCCAGTCCAAACTGGTATGGATTCTTTATAATTTATTGCTTTCATACCAGAATCCAAGAAGCTAACCAGATACTTGAATCTCTGTTATACACAGAAGATTTTCCTGTTACATACTTGGAGGAAAATGAAGGTTTTTTTCATTGAGGTTTTCTTACCTATTCAAGACACAAGAACCCAAGCCCTCTAACAAAGAGAAAGGTTTTTCTCAGATCATTTGTCTCAAACGAATCCCTGTACTATAGGATAACATGAACCACTGCTTGTTACGGTGCTACTTGATCCTGGGAAACCCTTGTGCTTCTGCCAAAGGCTTGACCACTGGGAAAGAGCTACTGGGAGAAGAAAGCACATTGTTGCAAGCACAGAGCCTCAATTACCACTAAATTTAGCACAGAGGCAGTAAAAGCTATTGAGAAAGTAAATGGTTTTCTATTTAAATCTTATGTTTTCCCTTTCTAATCTCACCAGACAGAGAAGCAACACAACACATTTAATCAATACTTATTGTATCTACAGTAGAGTCATCACTTTTCTGGCCATTGCACATTAGACTGTTGCATATTTTCAAAACCTGAATATCAGTAGCGTGGGCTTTGTGAGACCTCCTGGAGTGACAGCCCTGTTCAATAGTGCAGACAGAGGAGCTTTGTTCTGGGCCTGGTTCTTTTCACAGGTAGAACAAGCTTTTCTACTCTTATCCCACCAGATTCTTCTATTTAAATATTAGAAGGTTTGAAAACATATTCAAAGCACATTTGAGGCCACCACGTGTCGAGAACCTAGAGGCTCACCCAGCTAGAAGAATAGGCTGCTCTTCCTTACACCAAAGCATCAAGCCATCCATTCATAGCTGTTTCATGTAATGGATTTTTAAAGACATAAATCAGTTTGGATTGCTTAGTCTCATTTGCTATTCGACACAGAATTTTCTCTATCTATTCCAGCGCTAATATAGCCCCTGGCTGAGCAAAGACACCTCTGATAGAAACCAGACCCCCAGATATTAATGGGGGAACTTCAAGAATGAGAGGACCCACCAAACCCATAGGCAAATAGCTCTGGTCACTGATTATCTTCATGGCTGTAATTATTTTGGCTTCTTTTTCTACTTGGATTAATCTCTTTCTGGCAGCTGCAATATAAGGTGAGCCTGCCCTGATGCCCTGCAGGCAGGCAGTGCAGAAAGCAGAGGGTGGTGAGCTGGGCTTGTGTGCCGTGCCAAGAGGATGTGCTGCAGCTACTCTTTCCAGGTGAAGTTTCCTGAAGGAGCCCAGGGGCGTCAAGCACAGGTATAGATGTCTTCTTCTAGGACTGCCTGCAAGGACCGCAGATTTTTCTCTGTGAATAAACTTAGATGGCTTTAAAAAAACAAAATAAAATAAAGAAAACCAAAACCCAATAATGGTGGACAGCCCTGGTTGAGAAGAGCAGCTCTAGGACAGGATCCAGTAGGAAGCACCACATGGTAAGAGCATGAGCTATGGTGGCAAGTAACTAGCAGTTGAGTGTACTGCTGCTGGTCTTTTCAAAAGATCAAAGATGATGAACAGGGGACTCTGAGCCTGAATTACTGCACAGACTACAGACTCCACCACAAGCACCAATCTATCCCTTTCATCCTTTCCTGCCTGACTCCCACTGACCAGCTATGTTTTGCCCAGGCTCTTTGAAAGGGTGGGAGTGACTCATGGCATGGGAGTGATGTGTTTCCTCACTCGCTATCCCTGCCACAACAGCCTTTACTGATGCTCTCTTCAAAAACTACCACGCATAGCTTTTCTCAAAAGTAATACCAACTTGGCCAGTCCATTACCTCAGCAACGCACAATCTAATCCTCAAAGAACTGAGCATACATGGCGGAAAGCAGTCCTGCTCAGAAACAGAGCTTCTCATCTTCAGAGCTCTGCAAAATTCAATTTAAGCAGTATCAGTGTCTTAAATACCAATGCTGCTCCTCCACTGTCCAGCAAGCTGCTCTCTAAAGCTATTAATACAGACTTTTCAGTCTGAGGTAAAATCTCAGTGTCTCACAATCTTGCTGACCCATTTCATTAAAGAGTGTTTTAATAAACAGCAATGGGAAGAGGCAAGGCACTCAGAGCTGCTTTGTAAGCTGCAAGAATAGTAAGCAAAAAATAGCACTGTGGAGCGTTTATCCCTTCATCTCACAAATAATTAGAAATATATGAGATCATGTTACACTTTTTAAATAGGCTATAGTAATGGCTTGTGGGAATACAATTCAACGACAAGAGTTTATCATGGTAAGTCAGTTCTGTAGGGTTACAGTATGACATATCTAAATGGGAACCATTTGTTTCCCTTCTGCATTGCAGCAGAAGCTGGTGTACTTTTTATGGGAGCATCATCGACAGTATGCAACTGTTATTTTTTAAAATTAAACACCGTGCCTACCGAGTTAATAGGCGTGCAGTCAGTAAGGTTTCTCTATCAGTTCCTGTAACAGCGCACGCAATACTTCGTAGTAACAGATAATAAAGTTTGACAAAGCATTCTGTAATTACTGCTCTGCTTTATAGAATATTACTAATACATGCACTGTGCCACTCTTACGATGAATGACATCGCCGAGAGCCTGCTGCTTCCTTCAACTGAAGGCACACAAAAGTAACCGAGTTGAAATGTGTAAGTGGGTTTGTTAAAAAGCCAAGAGGCTTTACTATTTGTGTGCATGTGAAGAGCAAAACTCTGCCTTTCTAGGCAGTCCAAGTCCTTATCCCCTTTTTAACACTGATTTCTGTAACACGCTCTGCAGAGGTCTTATCTTAGGACCTCTTGGGAGCAGGGGGTAAGGCAATTCCTGCTCATAGAGGGACATTGCCTAGAAAATGTACATCGTTAGGTGATGCAACTCCAAGATGCGTGCTCCTCCAGCTCATGGATGCTCTTGCCTTGGCAGAGAAGAAATCAGACAAGACTGCTCTGACCCGAGAGACATCGAAAATGCCCAACACTCTAGGGAGGTAGTAAATGCCATAGCCTTTTACCCCCTAATTCTCATTTACTGCAAGAAATGCTACAGGTAGGATGGCTGCAGAATCTATCCACTGCCCAAAAATTTTCAAGCCAGATCTCATCTGCTCTACACCTGCCCTTACGTTGCTGACTGGCCCCTGCACACCTGCAGCTCTGGATATACCACCATTCCCTCCTGCTCCTTCTTTGCATCCAACCAGCACCTATCTGGTCCCGGTAACAAGAAGGTCTTCAAACTGCAAAGTAGCTTTAAGCAATTGTTTCAGTCCTACTAAATTAAACTGGTTATTAGAGAAGAATAGTTTTTTCACTGGACTGTAGCATGTGACTACATTGTCCTGGGGCAGGTTGGTTTTATTCTATCAACCCATCTCCCTTTTCAATGATACTCTGTCCCTCACATTGCTCTGACAGATTTTTGTATGCATAACTTTTTCCAGATGGCAGATTCAGTGCAGACAGTAATTTACATAATTTAAATCTGCTTACTAGCATAAATTATATCACAACACACTGCAGGTTTTTCTTTCAGCTCCCGGTGTTGCTCACACTGAGGTCTGGGCAACGCTGGTGCACAGTGACGGATCACAGGTGGCCCTGGAGAGCCGCAGGCTCAGCGATTGCACAGGGCAGCTCCGCAGGTGGATGAGCTGAATCAGAAAGATTTTTTTCATGGCCATAATTCATATCTGAATGTGATCTAAACAGCAACATTACTGTATTAAAGTGAACTCCATCAGCAGGCTTAGCTGGATGGCTACTCTGAAGCGAGAAAGTCAAGGTGAGCTTCTAGTTACACGTTTGGATTTTCTCACTAGGAAAAATGGGAAAAATAAAAAAGTAGGTTGTGCTCCAAGCAGGCTGAAATAAATACACTACCAGTGGATATCTCCTTTCTTACCCCTCCTATGCAAAGTATATGTTCAATTCTTTATTATTTAAAGAAAACTGTTTTTAGCTCAATTTGTTAACGTCAAGAAAATGTAATAAACCTCCCTGCAAATATTTTGTCATTGAAACCTGTTTATATCAAGTTTTGATGAGTGCATTGGTCTTTATTTGGCAAACCATATTGTCACAACTTAAAATAGACACCGAGGAAAATCTCAGAGAGCCACTAGGATCTTCAGGAGATCATCACATTCCTATTCCAGATGGGGCTTGAAGAGGGATCTATGCTGAGACCAATGTGTTTGTTCAGATTTGTACAACACACCTGTACATACACACATGGACACAGACAGGAAAACGCCCACGTGATCAACACATCAATATGACAAGAAAATCTTGGAGTCTTCCCATCTCTCCCTGTGACTCTGCTACATGATGCGTACAGAATGGCTTAAAAGCAGAATAAATAAATTGTTGAACAATAAAGAAGACCGGCTCCAAGAAAGCCCAGTTGCTGACTCTCCAAGAAATTGCTGACAAGGGCAGTGCAATTATTCCCACCGAGCCTAAAATGAGCAGAAAGGAAGTGCTAAACACATAATTTAAGACTTTCAGCAAGAGAAGCTTGAGCTGTGCAAAAGTGATATTAAACTGGTGCAGGGCAAAGGGCTACGGTCTCACATTGGTCTGCTTTTCTTAAACCATGGGTAGGTAGGTGTAGGAAACATTTTCCAACAGCAGAGTCTATTGATAAGAAAATACAAATATCCAGTTTTCTACTGATTTTGCAAGGGATAACTTCCATGTCATATGGCAGTCTCTACAAAAATTCTTTCTGTATATAGACATAAAAGAATTTCTTGTCTGCTTTGCAAATTGATAGGGAAACCACTAAGAGCATACAGTTGAAAGAGCAAGGGTAGCAAGTTATGCTGACCACCAAAATCTGTCAGATGCGATGCTTTCTTGGTGACCTTTGACAATGGGGTCCAGTACAGATTAGGACTAGCAGAGATATCCCCCGTGCCTGCCTGGAAAGCTGGGATGAGCAGAAAGGGTTTAGACCTTAAATGTACGGCACAAAACCCGAAGTCATACTAAATGTCAATATTTAAATTGACAGAATTAAATGCCAAATTAAATGCCAGAATGCCAAATTATATGCCAGAATTCAAGTAGCCAAACCCAAACACTCAGCCCCTCACGGATTCCTGGCACTTTTTCTAACTACACAACCCAACCCTACCACACTTCCACTGTATTCCGTACCATGAAGTCTTGCAAAGTTAAAGCTATTCCACAAAAAGCTGTTTTATTCTATAAGTAATATTCCATTCTACACTGATTGCTTTCTCCTCTTTGGTGAGGGAACCAACATCTTTGCAAATACATTTCAAACCTTGGTCTGAATCGTTGTTTTTCTTTCTGGTCTTTCCTATATGCTCATCGCAATATCATCAGGACATTTCATTATCCCATCTGGGAAAGAAATGGAAGCAATTTCCATTTCACAGAGTAAATCAAGGGGCAGAGAGACCAAAAGTAAAGTTTTTCCTTCATTTTGGGTACACAGTCCAAAGTGAGGAGCAGGGAGGGAGATCTGGAGAATATTTGGATGTACTTGGAGATTTCAAATGCGACTGAGTGCTCAGACCCCAAGGTCATTAGCTGAGCATCCAAAAGATCAAAGATCACACGAGGATCTTCGAAACATGACCTGAGTGACCCCCACCCAAATGCTGTCATGGAGATGAGCTCAGAGGACAAGAGCATCCAAATGCATTAGCCAGGATAATGCTATTCATCTATCTGCAGTCCCTTGTCTCGCCTACGCACTTTCCAAAATCTGCAACAAGTGACGTAGGGCTTGGCCACCTTCAACCTCCTGCATGCTACAGCTCTGCTTTATCTCCAGGACTTGTTCATAGTCTGCCTCTCCAGTTGCCAGAAGCCAGGCTGAGATCAGGGCAATCTCTTCTTTCTCATTCAAGGCAACACATAGATCAAAAATGCAGGTCTGGGCAGCCAGTTGGGATGCAATCACTCAAAACAGAAGCCTACTGCCAAATATGAAGTTATTCACCTTCTCGAGAGCTCAAATTTATACCAAACATAAGTTTCTATCCTGAAATACACCCAGTGGCAACTGAAACATGAAAGCACTCAAAACAGAAATGTGCTGGCAAACATGACATGCAAATGTGTTCATATTCCAAAGAGCCCCACTATGTGTAGAACGTAAGTCTGAATCCCAAAATAATATTCAGCATCAACTAAAACACACACATTTCCCACATCTTGTCTTGCTTCCATCAATTTAGCAGCACAATGAAGCAGTTTCCATCGTTAACATACGCACTGTACTAAGGCTAGCCAAGATTTAACATTCTTTTGTTAATTTGGCAGAGGGGAAAGACACAATAGAAGAGAGTCCTACAATTTGCAGACATCTGTGATACTGAAAACAGTAATAAACTTGAAAAGTGCTATTATTACACATGTTAGCACTCCTAGCAAGCCAATGTCTTCAAACATTTATGCCTTTTATGTCTAAATTAATGCCTCTTAATTTCTGTATGAATAAAGTGTTTTCAGACTTCTCTTCCCATTACATGACCATTAATCTTGTCCCTTGGTTTGAGCTCCCCTAGTACAATACGATTTACGCTGTCAGAGATCACTGGGTAAGTCATACTCAATTATCAGTGTAAGATGCTAAATTACTTAATGCAGTTATTTTTAGGGTTGTGACAGACACCACTAGTGCTCAGTGACTGAGGCCACTTCATCTTCACACAGAGAAGAACATTTCCCAGTCCGATGGGGCACATCCATCACTGAACTTGCAGCTTTGCTTATGAATTGAATATCAAGTTCCCCAACAGACAATTAAACCAATATTTTAAACTAACACTCATGTCAGAATATTCACTGGCTTCTCATAGCGACAGGTCTCTATGTAATTGCTTCCCCCACCCCTGCCTGAAGGTGTTTGCTGTCCTGCTGATGAATCTCCCATCTACCTTCTGCTGGAGAAAAATTACACAGACTTCTCAGCGTGCGAGTGCCATGGGTCACATCCATCACCCACAGGCCCCTGTTTTACTTTTAATTACAACGCTTCATTCAGGAATGTTGCTTCAAATCATAAACCTAAGGAGAAAGTAACTTAATTTGCAGAACAGCCATTAAATTCTCTGCTTCAGTGACATTAATTTGCTGGCGCTCTTTGTACTAAGGAAGAGATGATGTTACCTCACTTTCAGACTTCATGAAAAGATGTTTGCCCAAAGTCACAATCACTTTAAAATTAGCTGCGCTGCGTGTCCACATGCTTCCTGTGATACTGCATTTAACTAAGGCCTCCACTGAGAACTATTTTCAATTAGCAGCAACGCTTTTAAATGGATAATTTAAGATCAATCATTTTGCCTGGGATGTACATTTCAGTTTTAATGCTCTGGTCTAATTTTACCCAGTTTGGGTCTTTATTTTTATGTATAAGCTGATCCCATTTTTGCGAGAACAGCAGGATTAGGCGTTTGTCTAACAGGTTGCTGAAACATTTACAAAAAAATGGACCCGAGAGGGACTTACACTCCTGGATTCCCTGCAGAGCCAAAACTCACCAGCATTTCCAGCCAGCTTTTGCATCTCTTCTTTCACAAGTGGACATTTTCCATTGCAATTTTGGAGCTGTCATGCTGCCACCCATGTTTCAGATCAATAACCACCACCACTGTGGTGTCTTTCGATGGAAAATTCTCCATCAGTCACTGCTGGGTTTATTGGGTTGTCTCATGTTTCCCATGGTAAGAAAAAAAACAAGAAGGGCTAGCATCTTGGGACGTTTTGGGGAGAGGAAAAACAAGAACGTAGGGACTATTTAAATATTACCCTAAAATTTAAGCACCTAGCTAAGGTACTGACTTAGAAAAACTGAATGCTATACTCTCTAGGTTCCTAGTAGAATAGGAAGTTATACCCTCAAGGATCTTTTGTTTTGCATTTAAAATAAAACATTAAAAAAGAAAAAAAGAAAAGCAATCATTACCATAGTGCCCAAAAGGCAGCCACCTTCTCTTTGTAGTTGAAAGAGTCTTGAAGACAGCCTTTGCCCTGACTAGCAATTTTCATCTAAGGCAAGAGAAGGAGAATAAACAGACAAAAATGACTGGAATAAAGTTGCGTTGCTCTCTCCCAAGCACAAGTGGTGAAGGAAGCGGGGAGACAACAAAAGTAACGGACACACGAAGGGCTGCCTGAAAGCCTTCCCGAGCCCAGGCACTGAAAGGTGCACACCAGCCCAGAGGGAGATCCATCACTCACCCAGACAGGTCTTCCTGTCCATCATACCAAGAGAAGATGTAAAACCACATCAAGCTAGCATACAAACAAAGTAACACAGAAGATGATTTTTTTTTTTATTTGGATTACATTTGAAAAGTCACCTACAGAACTTAAATAGTAAAATCTCACTCAGTCTTACAAAACGAGTAAGACTTTCACATTTGAGAGACAAGCCTAGCTGTACAAAACACCTTCTACCTCTTATTGGTGGTATGAAAACAGGTAGAACATGCCAGACTAGACCAATGTCGATATATGTCTCTTGGAAAGTGAGAAGACAACTCAGCTGCTGTGTGATTTATGACAATTTTCATAGTAAATCCTAAGACCAAAAAATATACACTGTTTTTGATGATGCTAAGATCTTTCTTACTATTATTTTAAGTATACAGAAAGGAATTTTAAATGTTCTCAGAATTTGCCTCACAGCCTGTTTCTGGTAAGGTTAACAGAAAAATTAACATTACTGCTAATGAGAACACAACTTTCAACGAGAACAGAGAACAAGCCTTTGGGTTTCTGTTGCTCATTTGAGTTTTGATGATTATATTTTTCCCTGCTCTGTCTCACAAAGTGAAAAGATTATGTTCTACATACCTGGTGTATCACATGCATGTACATTGCATCCAGATGAGCAATGTATGGACCAAACAGCAACGACAACGTGTTTCCCACGTGAAGCAAACCCCCATGTCAGCTCTGGCAAGGAGAGCACTGAAATCCAGTACAGAAGCAGATACCACAGGGCCAACAACATTAAGGGTTTTGAGCATCTCAGTTTCTGCAGTGAGGAGCAGCAAGAGCGGCCTCGTTCAGAATGACAATAGAATGGCAGGGGAGATGCTTCCCAAGGTAGGAAATAGTATTGCTCTGCGACCTATGTTGCCATATAAATCAAAAGTTGCCCACCTAGGGGCGCTGCTAGTGCCAAATCACCTTTGTGCAACAAGCTTTTGCTCAAGGAAAATAAATTCTTTCAAATATGCCTAAAATCCAGTAACCTTTTACAAGAACCAAGACTATTTGCCACAAATACAGAATCACCTAAAATGACACTTACCCTGCAACCATTTCTACGGAGATACACAAGCTGCAGAGATTGCCTTAAAGAAAAATTTGCTTAAAGAACTGCTCATTTATTCGGTTATGAGCATGTAAAACACTTGAAATACAGGTTCATTGAAGCTGTTTAAAGTATTAATAGGAAAGTCATCTGAAGTGTCTGAGTATTTCTGAAAGGAATTGGTTTACATTGTTTTTTTTAAATACACTAACTTCAACAAATATTGGAATCATAGATGTAAATAATATTCTGAATCAGGGACAAAATGGTAGTAGTTGAGGGGTAACTGAGCTATATATAGCATGTAGTAGCATATATATGAATTCCCTGCTTGGATATCAGGGCTTATGTGTGCAGCATTCAGAAATAAAATGAGCAAAAGTTTCACAGCCTGAAAAGAGCTTCACAGAGCTCCATAGTGTTACTTTTATTACTGATACAGAAAAACAGATGATCAGCAAGAGTGCAAGATTTGCAGATTATACTAGTATTGAGTCGAATCTAACAGAGACCATAAAGAATGCCAAAATTTGGTGAAGTTGAGGGCAGACTAAATCCACCATTAACAAGTGAAATGCAACGGACACTGGTGGAGATTATTAGATTTACATGCAAACCTAATGGTAACATTCCTGCAGCTGGGATATTAGATCCAGGTTTCTTCATTGAGAAACAAAGGCCCATAGACAAGTCACCAGACTGGCCAGGCTATGGAGAAAGCTCATCCCCAGAGAAAGCTTTGGAGCTTCTCCCACCAGGAAGGGGATGCAGATGAGCAGCCCCCATAAACCCTCCAGCACATTACAGAGACTGGAGGTTCAGCAAATCTCAAGACTGAATATTGGCATTCGTTGGAAAATGAGCAGAAAATTCGAAAAATCAAACATGACCAGAGGAAATGCTCTCACACAACTGGCCTTGACCTCAGGAGCTCCTTATGAGGAGAAGACACAGCTCAGCAGTACGCCAAGGGCAAGCCAGGTCTAGATGTACAGGGAGAAAGGATAATGCAATGTATAAGTGAACACACTGGGATGTAAGCCCACCTAAGCTGCTGGGCTGTGAAGTGGATGATTTCACCTAAGAGGATGTCACCCAACCCAGCCACTGCCACTTGGCACCCAGGCTTCTGCTGTCATGGCTGTGGCAGGGACACCTCTGCACAGTGGCCAGTGCAGCACCCCAGGTCTCTGCCTTTAGTAAAATACAGGTTTTTGGTTGCTTGTTTTAATATTTAAAAAGGAAAATAATAAAAGATTTTTTTTCTCCCTCCTTGCCAGTATAACGCACGTAACAGCTGGTAAATTTAGACAGTTGGACAATACAGCAATAGTTAAAAATAAGCCTGCCACCTATTACATTTTCTACAAAGGACAAGGAATGCTGTCCTCAGTCACTGTATGAAAGACTTGGAATGGAAAGGAGATAAAAAGTAAGGAGAAAGATAAAAACAGAGACAAACAGACATCAAAGGTTTCAATTTTACTTTGTTTCTTTTTTCCTTAAATAATTTCCAAGTAATTTATGAGATGGGAG
The DNA here is from genome assembly GCA_011057875.1 of Pterocles orientalis. Taxonomy (NCBI): domain Eukaryota; kingdom Metazoa; phylum Chordata; class Aves; order Pterocliformes; family Pteroclidae; genus Pterocles; species Pterocles orientalis. The sequence continues at coordinate 218,179 of WKFP01015271.1, read as the reverse complement.
AAAATTTCTCAAAACAAGATTTATAAAATATAATTCTATGTTTAAAAAAAAAGTTTTTCAAATGGTATTTGATAACATTTATGATTAACTTACAAAATCTGATCCAGTTTTAGTAATTTGCAAGATACTTCAAAACCACTATATTATCTTTCAAAATCCATAAACCAAAACACCAAACGTCATGAAGTTCAATTAAAAAAGAGTGACTCTAAACAGCTGTAAATACTGGTGTGTTATTTGCCTTTGGATTTTTGAGCCTTTGGACTTCTCATTTGTAAGCTATCCTCTGCAAACACAGAAGGCTAGAAATGTATTTTTTAATTAAAAATGTGAAACAAGAATATTTCTGCAAAATGTGGAGCTGGAAAACAAACAGCAAGCTCTTCTTCATAATGATGCATCAACAATATCTCATCTGACCCTGCAAGCAGAGCTGATGCAGAGAGCTCTGCAAATCTGCGAAGTGTGATTTTAGCCAATCTTTCCTCGTCAGGTTGTGCTCTTTCAGTACTTTTTTTTGATGGCATAAAGCTACACTAAATACTGCCTTTGGGATTCACACTAGAGAACCGGGGACAATCTACTGGCTTGAGAAATCATAGCTTAGGTCACATCTTTGACTACATTTGAAAACTTGTTCTCTTGTACTGATTGGAGGAGTTTTATTTTGTTAATAAAGGATGTGGAAGTGTTGCAGGAAAGAAAGGGATAAATTAACAATTTTGCATCTGGCTTTAGAACATCCTGAAAGCACTCAGAAACAAGACTAAACTTTTACTGAGTTGTACCATTACTGTTAACGTCCAGGCTTATGCAAGAATTTATCCAGAGGAACTGCTCGGAACATACCAAATGGGAACAATCTGTTCAACCATCCTCTTACAAGGGGGAAAGAAAAAAAAAAAGGCAGCAAAAGAAGCACAGCCTGCAGAACCTAGAAACCACTGTGCCTGTCCTCCAACAGGTACCTCCAGCCCAGACAATGCCCCTAACACCTCTTCGTACCCACGTCTTCAAACTGTGCCTGACCCCCAAAGATTTTAATCCTGTTGCTGTCCATGAAGCTGACAAATTGAAGGGAGGATGCTTTGGCTGGCAGCTTGTGTGTGCTAACCCTGCTCCTGGCAAGAAAAAAAAATCAAGAGCAGGAAGGAACTCACTCCCCCAGAGAATGACTTGGGTAACTCTTGGAGCACTAACCACATGTCAGCTGCTGTGCAAACCTTCTTAGTGAAATACCAAACGCACGCAGACCAGGTTTTTTTGAGGAAAGGTCATTCCCATACAGCCATTATTCAGCTACATTTAACTGTGCTTGGGGAAGTAGGTTAACAAAATCACATTGCTCAAAGAGCCTTAGGAATGCCTTTGCTTCCAAAGCTGTGCACTCCATGTTCCTAGAGAACCCTGGTATGTAATTTTTCAGAGGAGAAATGCCATTTGATAATTAGCTTAAGTGATGCAATTTTCTTCCAAGGATAATAACACTGACTTGCAGCACCTGATGTCTGGTGACCTTTGCAGCTGCAGCTTCAGCCTGGAGAAGGATGTGAAAACAAGAAGGAGAAGTGAAGTCCTACAGCTATTGACAGAGGCACAGCCACTGTGACCCACTCCTCTCAACAGCAGGTACCAGCAGGTTGGTGACAGGAACAACCCACCAAGAACATCCTTGGTTGCCCTTTGCTGTTTCACAGATTGCGATGCCCTGTTTATCTCCATGTCTTTCCAGTTTGTGTTCAAGATTTTGTTACCTTATGCTTTCATAAGAGTTATTTATTTCCTGGTTTTAATATGAAAGTCTGCAGTATCTGACATTACACAAGATGGGCTGTTGGCAGAGCTGGCCCCATCACGTCATACCAGCAGGGATGGATCAGCTGAGGAACAAGCAAAGGCCATACATCATCAGCTCTTGAGCTCCTCTGCAACACCAGTGTCTGACTGGTACATAAGTATCAACACAGAAGTAGTTGCTTATCCAAAACTAGTCTACCAAGAGCAAGAAAACAAAATATTATGAAGAGTCTCAAAGGAAAGACAAGAGCTGTTGGGTTTGCTTTGTGCTCATGACTAACCTGTTCCCAAACGGACACAAATTCAGCTCGTTAGGCCATTTGTTGAGGTGCGGCCGTTATTCCTGCTGCTTCCTGGCAAGGGACATGTTGGCAGGCAGCTAGCATAATCACCAGTCATTTCTGCTGAAATATTTCCAAACCTAATGTTTCTGGGACTATGCCCAGGATGGCAAAAGAAAGATCATGCTCAGCTACCTCCAGTGCTGCAGAAATTGATGTGAGGATATCTGCCAAGAGGCAATCCTAGGCAGGACCGCAGTAGATGTTAACATGCTCTAATTTGTTTCATACTTATCGAGAATAAGCAAGATGCACTAAATTAACAAACCAGAGTTCGGACTCACTGACATGGATGAATGTATGGTAGGACTTGTGGAAGCAGGAGCGGGGGGAGTCATCATTCCAAAAGGATTTTCCCCCATTTCTGATCATTCTCAGAGCGAGCAGAGTTGTAAGGTGTAGGAAACTGCATTTTTTGATTCATTTTAGCATTGTACAAAGATGTTTCTGTTCGTTAAACAAAGCCAGTACAGAAAAGCCTACAAAGCAGTCTATCAGGTTTTCTTCTAAAAAAAAAAAAAGTATCTTTCAGTTTCTCGCAAACTGATCACTGATTTACCATTTCCTTAGGAGCTTCATAAAACACTCCTCTCTCACTAGGAACAACTTGTATTTTCTATGACCAAAAGCTTCTGCCCCCAGCAGCCACAAACACACAGGGCTCTGGACAGGAGACGTGCTCTTTTCCACTTTCAAACCAGTAGAGGTTGATTACGAGCCCCTGGAAACAGACATTTGCTACCGTACAATTCATCCATCAGGAAGGCTGGAGCTCCGAAGGGTAGGGACCATATTCCATGGAGGGTATCCCTCCAAAGGGTATCTAAAGATTATTAAAAATTAATACCAAACTTTACAGTGTGATACCATATCACATCTCACTCAAACGTTATTGTGCAGCAGCTTGCAAACAGTATTTGTTTATCTGCAATTAAATTGGCTGTAGGTAACCTCTGCAACTCTTCCACAAGTCACAGCACTGCCCAACAGATCTTTAGTACAGAAAATGAAAAAAAAAATTGCCCTGAAACTAAAGAGAAAACAACATCACCTGTTTCAAATTTCCAGTTCAATGGTGGGTTCGCCCACTTCCCACCCCCTTGTGGGAGAGAGCATGCTCATGGAGAGAGCTAACATCCATCATTACACTGGCTGATACTGCTGGAAATACTAGCCAAACCCCAGAACTTGGGAGCCATCTCCAGCACTGAGAGAGCAAACAGCAGGCGATGAAGCGAGACAAAGGATGAGAGAAGCTGCTCACGCAGATAACCATGACTTGGAGCAGAACACCACTGGATGGTATAACAAGGACATGAAGGACACCATGATGCTGCCCCCACCCAACTCCCTCAGCAGGAGGGTCTGGCACAGCCAAAACCCACCCGTGAACGGGTGCTACAACCTTTCAACACCCCATCTTTCTAGTCCCAACCCTGCCCACATTAAAAGTTTCATCAGGACTATATGAAAGATGGTTCATACCCTCACCCCATCTCACCCACCCATAATGTTGTATTCTGAAAAAACATCAGAAGATTTTGAACTTCAGCCCCGATTGGGAAACAGCAGCACCATGGATGTTTCACTCTAACAGCACCAAACAGATACTGCAAAGTCCCTGAGTACCAGAACGTTACATGGGTTCAGGACAAAGAGGCAGGAGCTTTCTGCCCTTTCCCTGGCTAAACCCCTGGTCCCTTCCAGACCTGATTGCATCCAATCCCTGGGGGGGGGGGGGCACCTCGCACTATCAGGGAGGACCTTGTTGGGACCATCCTCAGTCCCATCTGTGCCCAGGAGGTCCTGGCAGCACACCATCACAAGGCCACATCAGATGGAGAGTGTGGACTAGAGCAGCGTTCTTAGCATCACTCCTAGCACTGACACACAGTAGCACCAGAGCTTCTGTGCCTTTGGTATAGGGAAGAACAAAGGGCTTTCCCCCCACCCCAGTTTGTGATCAAGGGAAACTGCTTCCTCTGAAATCTGGAGTTTAGCAACTATCTTTCCCCAAAGAAAACATTACATTGGGTTCTCCAGGGAGACAAACATACCATAAGAGCAACATTACAAAATACAGCCCATTCCCTCCTGTAAAAATTTGATCAAACGCAGTCATTAAATTCCAAAGCAGTAACAAAACCACATCCAGGTTGGATACATCCTGCTGACATCTCACCAAACAAAACGTGCTGGCTAGAAGGTCTGTGGAGGTCATACAGCCTTAGGTCACAGTCACAAAACCCAGTACAACAAGTAATGGAAGCTTTGCATGGATGACACAGTTCATAGAATGAGTTGGGTTGGAAGGGACCTTAAAGGTCATCAAGTTCCAACCCCCTGCCCAACAGCATCCCAACAGACTTTCCCATTACCACCTCACCACAACCTGGGGAAAAATCCTGCATCTCCAGAGTCTGCAGAGTATTTCTGTAGGAGAAGTTACACATTTTCCCCTCCAACATGCTTTAAGATTCCTTTTTTTTAAGGTGCAAATAGGAAAGATAAACAACCAGAAGAAATCCCTCTCAGCACTCACAGCCCCAGCCCTTCTGAGAAGAGGAATAACACTCTCTTACCTGTTTTTCCTCAGGACCATGCAAGTACAACAGCAAAACACAAGGCAAAGGAGGGCTCAACCCTCTAGCAACAGGAAGACAAACCTGTCCTCTCCCCAATCCAGGAGCCACTGCATCCTACCCCAAGGACCAGACAGGGAGGGGAGTGGTGCTCCCATAATCACCTTTCTACACCTTCAGCCACTTAGGCTGGGGCTAATTACAGGCATTTCAGGTGCAGCAATAAGAGCAATTATGACAGAAAACCCTGCAGCTGAAGCCTCTCTTGGTTTTAGTTTGATGCACCGAGGTAGTATTCAACGCACTAAGATGAGAGTGTTTCATAAAACCTCAGCATTGCTGCAGAGACTAAAACCCACTGGGAGGAAAATGTGCTCAGAGAACACCAACACATTTAACTTATTCTTGCTCCTGTGCTATTTGCTTTGGTGGGAAGGGGAGCTTTGGACAGAGAATGTTCAGCAAAGTCTCTCGCTGGTGGGAGCGGGGGATTTGTGCTGCTGTGAATTGTACGGATACTACAAAGTGTTTTTACAAGTACTTTTGGGTAATTCCATAAAGTGACTGGCAACCGTGCTGCCATCCCTCAGAGAGGCAAAGGGCTCGGGAGCACTTTCCTGCAAATGCTTTTGCATTTAAGTAGCTTAGTTGTTTTCAGATATGTCAGCTGAAATTGGGCATGGTGGGTTGATCACACCAATCTCCACATCGAGCTGGCTCGCACAGAGCATCAGGTACAACATTCTCAGTCCTGTGCAAGAATTACTGGAAAAGTTTACCATGTTCTCCTGGTTTTATTGTTCTAATTTCTTGCCAGGAAGGTTGAAGGGCATTGCTGATGTTGAAATGCACCTCAGCTATGCTTTGTATTTAATAGTCCTGTTGAATACCCGCATTTTATAGGTGTTTTAAACACTTATCATGTAATAGTCCTATTTAAACACCTCATTGAATTCTGAAAATAACTTCAAGTTTTACTACAAATTTCTTTTGTTGCAGAATGGTAATAGAGATTTTTTTAAAAAATGAATCCTGTTGCCTGATCCAATATGTGCCATATTCATTTGGGCACAGAGCTTGTCACAGCTCTTTTTCAGTGCTTAAATAGTAAAATTTCATTTGGGTCCCAGAGGTTATTTTGCATGCTATAAAAAAGACTCTACAACAGGGAAATTTTCCTATCTTCAACATAACTATGCCTTTATCATCTTATTCATTACATCTCTTCGTACCACAATAAATAATTCCTTGCAATTCCCTTCCTTGAAACCTACAGAGTTTCAGACAGGTGAGTGGTTTATGTCCCTGATTCTTTCCCATTTAGCCAAATTATATGTATTTCACTTTTAGCATCTCCCCAGGAACCATTTCTTCTGAGCCATTGTTGCCTGGAGGAGGACTGACCACTGCTGTGGTACATCGCTACAGTCAATGCTACACCTCAAATGCCATCTCCAAAGGCAGCTGCCTCCACTTTGAAGTCTCTTGCTTCAAGGTGTTTCTGCACCTGTCACGCACACTGCCTGGGAAATGCAGCCAGTCCTATGGGCTAGGAGCTTTGTTCCACTTTGTCTCCCAACAGCTCAGTCTGGATCATCTGGTCCAGTTTAATGGCCCATTTCGGTGTCTGCATACAAATGATGCCACGCTAGCCTGGTGCTACCAACACCAATTTATCGCTGTTCACCATTTTCCTAAGGACAATCTTAGGCCAGGTCTATCTTCACTTATTTGGCATACCTTTAAATGAAGCATCGTCCAAGTTCAGTTGACTCTTCCATTCTTATAGAGATGATGAAGAAGAGACCTGATCATGACTCTTGACTAGCAGATGATATTTTTCCAAACACTGATTTTTTCTCAAAAACACATTACACACTCTTCGAAGGATCTGACCTTGCTAAATGAAAACGTCTCCACATCTACCTCCTGCCAAGCCTGGGGAGATCAGAGCTGACCTCATCTGTCTCATGACCAAACTCCTGATGACATAATCGTTTCATGAGAAATTTTCCTGTTCCCTCTGGTGTTGCTGTGGGTGACTTGCACACTGGATTTACTCATTCAACCTGTCATAGAGGAGTGTATTTAAACCCAGGGAACAGCTCCATTGCTCAGTGGACAGCACAGCGAGCTTGGACAACATCTGGAGGCTGCTACCCACCTGAATTACTGCCTTTCTAATGCACCGGGATGCCAACACGCAGGCTTTTCAGATGTAAAAAGTGTTAAATATTGTTTTACAGTGGAGCTTGCATACAGCTACAAGTCTGGATAACAGTTACAGGTATTCTGAAACAATAGGACTTCAGAGATCATATTAACAAACAATATGTCATTTCTTACTGTATTTTCTTTGGCATCCAGGGAAATTACTGTAAATACAAACATTTTCCTTGCATTTGATCTCATTTCTTTATTTAAGGTCTATACAACCTTTTAAACACAAATAGATGATCTAGCCCTTGGCTACGTAAATAATCTCCTTGGTGTTATTGAGGTTACATGAGTCCACGAACTGCAAGAGTAAGAACCTGCAGGACCCTAAAGTAACATAAAATCAGAGTTTTAAGAGGCCAGAGATTTAAAGCAAGTGAAGGTCCCACATAGCATCTGTACTCTGAAATGCATAGTGCAAGCAGGTGAGAAAAGTATTTGACACAATGCACGAGGCTTTACAGTGCTCCATTGGGAACACGAAGTTAATCCCAGCATTTTACTACTAAGGTAAATTGTTTATGTATTTATTTTATTTATAAGACTACCTATAGAGCTTATCTAGCCTACTGGAAAGCTGAAAAACTTGAAACAGGCAATAAAGGGAATCAAAATATATTCAGCTCTTGGTAAATTAGATATTCCTAATGCATTCTTTTTTCCTGTGCAATTTAGCAAATTAGTTTACATTGTCTGACAAGTTGTCCTGGAAAACATAAAAGCTCAGAATAATTTTAGCTTTGTAGACATGATAATTCAATATTTGCTTATTTACATCCACCCACACTAGGGCTAAGAGCCAGCTCTTCCATGCCATGTCAGATACATCAATACCAACATGCCAAACCAACTTCCTCCTCCCCCTTCCCCCCTGAATTCAGAGAAGCGGCAGATGCCACGCGGGGAGGAATCACCTGTGCAGGATGTATCCTCACCTGCTGCGTCAGAAACCTCGCTGTGAAATGCCTGAGCTACCACTCACAATTAGCTGTAACTCCCATGTATTGTCTCTCTCCCGAGTTAATAGCCCCCAGTTTTATTTATTGCTCTGTGGTGCTTACACAGAGCCATTCCCATACATTGCCTGCTGACGGATGGCTTTGTAACGAGGCGGACAACATTTGAGCAGTCAGTTTGTAAGCAGAAGCAAATGAAAAATCCTCGTGGGCTATTCCAGCATTGTACCAAGATGATGTACAGTTTTGCATCAGGTGTAAAGATAACACTCAGCATAAGGCAGTCTGGAGGGAAGTATTGCTAAGGGAGGACAGGCAGAATTTGCTTCTAAAAGAGCTTTGATGTTAAACGCACGCCACTTGCCTCTCTGAACTACATCTCTGCCTGTTACAACTATTATGTTAGGAATGCCACTACCCTTCCCCCCCCCCCCCCC
>WKFP01015271.1:176767-209829 GCA_011057875.1 Pterocles orientalis | reverse complement strand
AAAAGCCTCAAAGAGAAAAAAAAAAAAAAAAAAGAGCCAGAGCGGGAGTGAGCAGCCCACAGACAGCGAGATGAGAAACTTCTGGCAAGTCTCCAGCGCAGGAACGCATTTGCTGTCATTCAGAGACGTATAGCAATGGAAATGAAGGGAAACTTGAATTTACAGGCAGATTTGGAGCCTGCTCTCATCGTTCCGTAAAAAATGTGCAGGTTGCCGCTCAGCTTGTTTTACAAGGCTCATCTAGGAACGATACTGGATCAAAAATTGAATAGCATGGTACATACGTACATACACACACACGCATATAAATATATATATAAGCCAAGGTGCCAGCACAAACTTCAAATGGCTCATATCATCAGCTATTTGCTGGGAATTTTATCAAACCCAGCTCAGAGGTACAGTGGCAACTCACATTCTTTTTATGTATCAAAGTGGATTCACAAGGTTTTATAATGCTCTTTAGGCACATAAACAAATTTGTTTAGGTGTTTTTTTTACAGAATTCCCAGGAAACCAAAATACATTTTACAGCGATAATTCACATTTGCAAGCTTGTGGCAAAAGTGGCCGCACACTGAGACTAAACTTGTCCAAACATTATGTATTTTCAGCCAATAGAAGGAAAATAAACAAGTCCAGAGTTGAAATAATGAGGAAGAAATATTGCTGGTTGGAAAGTTTTCATATATGGGTCAAAAGACTCCATAAGGCATAAGCAACCATGATCACTAAAAAAGTACTTAAATTTGGTTTTGTGGAAAATGTAAAAATTGGTGTTTTTTAAGGCTGGTAGTGAAAACAGTTAAATTTGGTGTTTCGCACTGAACCCCAGCTCCAGCACATGTCAGGGCTGTGCAGTCTGTGTATTTTGCAGTCCTATATGCAAAGCGAATGTCAACTCCTGAGATATTTGTAAATAAACACTTTCTTGGCATGAAAAGGGAAAAGAGGCTCCATGCATTGTGGGTTAAACTGTGTAACCGAATTCAGCTTCTTTTATTCCCTGCCCTGATAACACATTCATTTCAAATCCGGTTACAAGTTCAGGCAGTGTCTTGGTAAATATAGCTCCTAATAATTACAGCTCTCCAAATGAGAAGTAAGGTTCCTGTAGATTTGGATTGCTTTTAATTTAGCTAACAAAGAAGAGTAAGAAGTCAAGCTAAGCTAAACAACTGGAGGCATTCTTTATTGCTTGTTTTCTTCCTATTAATAAATCAGTCCTCTGTGGGAAGAAAATCAAACAGCAACAAACAAACAAGAATTCATTAGTGACACAGAAAGCAATGCCAAGGAAGGCAGAAGAGGTCCATGACAAAAAGCAAAATTTTTACTACCTATTTTTGGAGAGAAGCAGAAACACTCTTAATGTCAGCGACACTACCACATCTGGTTCAGCACCAGTTTTCTGGTTCCAGCCCTACAGATGGAGCAGCCGCGAGGTGCCAGCTGTGCCCAGCTGTGCCAGGGGCAGGTTCAGCAAGGCACCACATGGCTGCCAGGCTGTCCCCACCACCCCAGCACTGGGAATGTGGCTGCATTTGGTGATCACCAGCCATGCCCATCTGCCATTGGCCATCCAGAGAAGCACAAAGGCATTTTGAAAAGTAATTCCATTTCTCTTCTCTCGGATCCATCTCCCATTGCCTCCAAGGATGGTGGCACGCTGCAGCTGCATGAGCTCCGGGTAAATGCGGATCCTGGGGCTGTCTGGGGGTCCTGCTCAGGACCTCACATAATTTCTTCCCCACGGACATGCAGGCTGAAGCCCAGACAATGCCATGGGTGGGCTGGGAAAGAGGAGAGTTCGTGATGGTGGTGGAGCAGCCAACCACAACAACACAGCTTCTGAAACAGAACCTGAAAACTCTGCCCAATATTTACCATCTATCTGGTTTGCATTGCCAATCTGCATTTCTCACCAGGGAATACCGGCATTCATGTTGGTGGACAACCTAATTTTAATAGCATCGTTAGTACATGCTAAAGGGAGTATTTCTAATGAAGCAAGGAAGGACCAGGCATTGCAGGACATGAAGAAACTGGCCTGGGCACTATTATTAGCGAAGGCAAAAGTGGCGATTCGGAGACTGCAGGTACCATCATGGCCAGGGTGATAGTGGATGCTTTGGCTAAACCTGTTCACAAACTCCACTTTTACTGCAGGGCTGGTGGCTTTTCTGCTTCTGCGGTGGACTGAAATTATGGAGCAAACCACAGGCTGACAACACGAGCGTAGGAAACTGAACACCAATGCATACAGAGCATTGATGGGATGGCAGAAACCTGGAAACCTAGTTAAAAACTACTTAATTTCCTGGCAGGATCCCGAGGTGGGTGGGTTTGAGGCACAGCCCACGATGCTGCAGCGAGGTGAGCTGTCACCCACCAGCTCTGACTTGTGTGCAAAGCAGCAGCAAAGCCCCACTCCCTTAGTTATTAATTAAATCAATAACGAAGAGAAAGGTATGGGCAGCAGCCATGCCGGGAGCATGTCCCTGAGACGAGGACAGCTGAGGAAGGCCAGGCAGGTGGGAGACAGCATCTGGCTTTTCACACCTGCTTGGGTTTGTGGGTTTAATGTGAATCCATGTTGTCTTTCTAACAATTCCTCCGTGCTCTCACTTACACCCAGCTTGCTTCTCCACATATCCCTCAGTTTGTCCCCAGATTCTATTTTCAATTTGGAATTCCCTTAATTTAACCCACCTTTCACTGGACTATTTTTTTTTTTGTGGTGAGTTTGCTTTTCCATGAATCTTCTCTCCCCTCTGCCAGTCACCTGAGAACCATTTTCACTGGCAGTCTTGACTTGCATCACGCTTCCTGCATCCGACTTTAACTTTCCTACCCTAACCATAAGCACTAGCTGCACTTGCTCACCTACACTGTCCCTGACTGTCCACGCACAGCACCAGAAGCATCCCCCAGCCCTTCTTGTTGCCATGGCAGGAAAGGACCTAAAGAATAAAGCAGCCAACTTCACCATCGAGTGAGCAACCTCACCAAAAATTAAGAAAACACATCAGAGCTATAAAAATGGGTGAAATATCTGACTGTATGGAGGAAGTGAAACCTAGGGGACTGGGGAAAGGTAAGGTGATGTATCTTATTTCAGCAGCTCCCTGCCTCTCCAGGCACCTCACCTCTTGTGGTACAGTGAGTTTCTCCAGGACTGCAACGCTTGGGTCTAACTAATGTCTGGGGGCTTAATCCAGAGGCACCCAGGTGAGGCTTAATGGCCTGTGAGGAAGAAAAGGTCAGACCAGATGATCAATGGTCCTTTCTGAGGATGGAGATCAAAAAGAATCTCCTACCACTCACAGGATTTAACCTGAGGAGTAATTGCGTTATGGAAAAACATTTCTGCATTTTGTGCAAGAGTCATTTTAAAGCACCTCCCCCCCCCCCTAAAATGGCAGCTCCACACCTGGGGCAGAACCAGGAAGAAAAGCTGTCCCAGCACAAACAACTGAGAATTTTGCAAAACTAACTCACAAAGTTACTTCTTTGCATCACAGGACTTTTTTCCATGCACAGCCCCTGACATCCAAGATCCAGCCGCACAGACCCAGCATCGTCTCACCATGAACACAAGGAAATATTTGGAAAGTATCCTGTCCTCAGCAACGTTCCCTATTCTGCATTTAGAATACCCATTTCTGTCAAATATGTTGGCATCTGAAAAGAAACATGCACTTTTTTGATGGGGAAGATGCCGAAGCTGTCTTAACCTGTTAGAGATACAGCCTCCGAGGGGTGGGCAGAGGTAGCAGAGAGCCAGCGTGTGAATATTAGCTATACATGGGGTTTTCCTGAGCTGGGTTCTGTCTAAATTACATACTGCACCAAAAGTCTGAAATGTATTACATGCTCAGTAGATTTTTTTTTTTTTAATTTGTCCTCTGTCTCCCTGTGACTGAAGAGAGATCATTACCAATAGGTAATGAAAGTTGCCGAGCTGATGAAGCATGTTTTGCTCGGAGCTAATGTCATTTGAGGTTGGGATTTTTTTTTCCCTCTTTTTCTATTTGCTGACAGCCTGCTGCGCACATCACTTCTCTCAGCCAGCGTGCCCCACCAACCACGCTGGCACAGCCGTAACTCCCAGCCCCGGCACTCCGTCACTGAGCTTGACGTGCAATGGGTTTTCTCACAGACAGAATTCAAAACTCCTTGGACTGAAATGGCTTTTCAGGTCTGTGTTACACATCCTTTATGTGTGCCCGAGGTTTTGTTCTCAGAGCACTGTATTTCTGCCTTTAGACACTCCACAAAGTCCCCTCCAATTTATAACAGCAGAGGAGCAGAGGATTGATGGAAAACCTCTGTCTCCCTTCTTGGAGCAGTTTTGCAGAGAGCAGTATCATGTATATAAATTGATACAATTCATACAAATAACAAACAAAAATGAGTCGTTTGCACTTCTCCCATGCTGTCAAAATCCAGTTCCAATGCCAAAAAAGGTACAGTCGACTGGTGCCAGGGTCTCGGGTGAGCAATGCAAAGGGGAGCACACGGCCTCTGCCCCAGGACACCCCAGGATGCGGCACAGACACCCCACAGCATCCCAAGCACCAGTGACAGTATTGCCAAATTCAGTTTTCGGTTTATATTTTGATTTCTAGGCATGCTTATTTTTTATATCAGCACTGAAGTTATGTCCCTAAAAAGGTATGCATCTCATCTGGATAACATTGGCTTAGAGAAAAATTTAATTTTTCCCTCAAATAAAAAGATCACTAGAAATCTGCTTGTTGAGCCAAGTGCTTTATCAAGATCCCAGATCTCATTTCTACCATTTACCTAAGCAAAAGAGAGAGGAAACAAGGCCTTCGGCAGAGCTGCAGCTCTGACCCACCAGTGGTTACTCCCGTGCCTGCCGTGCTACAGTCAGCTCGGTTTTTTACACTCTGTCAGAAGGATTTGGGTTTAACCAGGTTGCTGAGGTTTTGTTCATAATCACTTTTTCACACACTAAAATAAAAACAATTCAGAAGAAGAAAGAAAAAGCAAAGTAAGCAGCAATCTTGCAACCATGTGCCTACCATGGATGAGCCATCTCGTGCCTGAATTCCCATGCAAAAAGGGAAAAGGACTTTCCTTTGGCCACACCATGGAAAAACTGGGGGACTTCTCATGGAAGGGAGTTTTCACCCATCCATTGGCCCCAAATAGTTATAGGCAGCTGATGATGCTTATTGCTTCTTCCTCCATACACAGGCCCTGAACCGGGTGCATTGATCCTCCCTATTCCGATTGTGATGCTGTTGTGACCCCATTGCAGCACCCTCGCCATCCTGGCATACCTTCCACATCCCACAGAAGCCCTTGCAGGCTGCTGCCCTCTCCAACAGAGGTCTCCCAAATCAGACTTTGCAGCAAAACGCAGTTACGCAAGACCTATGGTGGCAACTTTTACTAATTTGTCTTACACAAGATCATGGGAGAAAAGAAATGTAGATTTTCAGCTCAAAGAAAAGGAAGCCTAGGGTATCTTGGAATAATTAATAAGCTGAATTACTCTATCTGTAAGATAATAATGTACCATTAGAAGAAGATCCGATTTTTGTTATACATTTTTTATCAGAAATTAAAATTAACTATGGTTTAATATAATTCAAAGTCGGCTAGTTATAGATCAGGCAAGGTGGATCTACTTTCTAGGAAGATACGAGCTCCATCATGCAGAACAAACCGTCCCCCTGCCCCATGCCCTCCTTCCAGCCCTGCCTGGGGGTCCCAGGGACTTTCACACCCTCTGAGCCCCTCGCAGGTAAGGTGACCTTCGCCGTAAGGTGACCTTTCCATCTACAGCAAACCCAGCTTTTAAGAGCATTTATTTCATAATCAACTGTGTGAATTAGGAAACAAATATTCACTTATGCCTGTAAACGAAGCCTGAGCACTGCTGTCTGACAGCCACTGCAAAGATGCTGATTTTTTACCACATGGTTTGTTTAGAGGAGGAATGAACAGAATTACTGAGAAATCCGATGGATTTTCTCTGCTCTGCAGTCACCACGGGGGTAAGACATTGCTCAGATGCTGCAGATGATGCCTTGCAAGAGTTAAGCATGCCACATTAGCCAAAAAAAACAAAACAAACCTAAAACCAAACATCTCTAAGCCTTTCCGAAGAAAGTTTGCAAGCCACAGCAATACACCATGCAACACTCCTTAGCAGGCTGCAGGGTGGCTTCCCACCATGCCACATAAACAGTACATGTGGATCTGCTCTCAGCCAGAAACCCCGATTCTGGGGCACAAAATAAACCTGGAAAGATTGACAATTCCCACATTGGGCAGTACATTCCTCAGTTCATTGCCAACTCTGATGTCAAGAGGAGAAAACCAACCGCTGGTGCTTCTTCATGCTTCCAAACCCCAGTTCTTCACGAAGTTATTTGGTCTCCTGTGCTTCAGCACCTCTTCCTCACCTCTCCAGGGAGGAAAACCCTCCCTGCCCTCCCCACACTCCCATGAGCTGATACCCAACAGCACAGCCACAACATGAGTTTGATGGATGGCCTTGGGACAGCAGACGGAAAGGAAGAAGAGCTGGTTCCTGGTGGAGCAGGAAGGATGCAAACAGCTAGAGCTGTGAAAGTGAGTGTCTGTGCAAGTTGCTTGCATCCAATCTGATTGATTCCTATTTGCTTCTTTAAATTATGAGGGCTTGCTGCCCAGCTAGAAGATTTTAGGACATCCAGTCAGCCAAACCCCAGGAGCTCCTGCGTTCCTGTGTCTCACCTAGAACTGCCAGTGAACCCACTTGTAAATATCCTTAAAGCCAGGAATCATGTCAACAAAGTAAAGGAGTATTTTTAACACCCAGCTAATTAGTCGGATAAGAGACACACAATGTGGTCTGCAGAGCTCGCTCTAAATATATATCCAGCCATACATGTACATGCGTATAATTCAACTAGAGACAATATGGTTTAACCAGCTTTTTCCAAAGAAGCAGTTCCCATCTGCTGAAGTTGACTTTCTGCTGTGTTTTCAAGCCGCAGTGCTTTGCCCAGGCAGAGCTGGAGCAGGGCGGTCCAGCCAGAGCAGGGTGGTCCTCAGCATCCCCTGCTCTCAGGGCAAGAACCAGGCACATCTCCTGCCTCTTGTCCAGGGCACATCTGTGGTACAGGCAACTCCTCCCAATCTGCAGCCAGGGCAATCCATCACCTAGCAAAGAAAAAGGATTTGTAAGGTCTGTCCTTGACACCATCAGATAGGATGTCATATATACTGCGTCTATACATCTTCACAAGACTGTAAGACTATGTGTTGAATTGTTTTAGGCTTTTTAGACCAGTGCTGGACCTAACAACCAGTCTTTTATTGTAATCTGGTTTTAAGAGCCTTGAAAGGCTGACTAAAACATACCTATTGTATACTGAAGAAATCGTCTCTTATAAATAGCATATTAATAATTTATGGCGATCAGCTATGGCTTGAGATTTTAAGCTCTACACTCCTTGAATGCCAATGGAAAAGAAGAGCAAAGCTGGCTCCCTCTGCTCGAAGTTCATACCTCTGGGGAGCTAATTAGTGCAGAAACACTCGCTGGGAATGTTCAGCAATCTCTTAGCACTGGATCTGTTTGGGTTTTCAACTCTTAGGTATTACAGCCAAACAAAAGCTACTGGACGGCTCTAACAGCCTTCAACAAATTCCAATAAACAGACTTTAATATATTTAAAAATGCAATTATTGAACTGTCTAATTCAAATATTGTACTAAGCAGAAGTTGTTTCATCCCACTCGCACTCAGTCGCTTCCAGACATATTTATCCAACAGAAAACACAAGCGGCTTGCTTTGCCGAATCTGTAACGCCTTTCAAAATGGCTGGTTTCATTTTAAGCCTGGAAAATGCAGTTTCCTAACATCCATGAAGACACTGGTATCATTCCCCATTTTGCCAGGGGAAGGGGACACAGGGAGCCAAGCGGTACATCCAAATCCACCTTCTCTGAGAGGATGCGACATGCTAAGGCTGCAGAGTCCCAGTCCCAGCTCCTCGGGACTTGCCGCTTTCAGACCTCATATTTTCCTTCAGATTTCCTTGTCTGGATGAAAACAGAATTCACCTAGTTCATGCATGAGATAGAAGAATTTGCGTACTTGAATAAGATTTTATGATGAAATTATTATTTTAAAATAAAACCATTCCACACAGAAAAGCCTGGCAAACACTGGATTTAGACAGGAAAGCACCTGGAGGTGACTATGCATGCTCTCATCTACATGAGCAGGTAACTCCAGTGCATTTTGGTGGTGTGAAATTCCCCCCTTTGCTCCTATCTGATAGATTACTAAAACCCAGTGTTGGAAAAAAACAAAACAAACCAAAACAACAAAAAAACAAACGAACCAAACTACCAAAAAAAAACCCCAAAACCAAACCCCCAAAACATTTTAATGGCTTAAGTGGGAACAGGTTTTATTTTCTCAAAGGACACAGAGCTAGAATTTGCTGTACAAAAGGAGAGGTAAGTGGCTTTGACTATAATTTGCAGCTCCCCCCGGCTCTGTGTGGGAGCTCAGACTGATTGATGTGCACGTAACGATTTACAATGCAAAGTAAAGAACAACTGATTAAAGTGGAATTCACAGCATTTCAGGACTTTAATGAGTTATTGGAGAAAATTAATTTCCATGTTTAATATATGCAGAGACTATGAGGAAATCTTGGAATTTAATTAATGACAGCATAAGAAAAGTTATTGGATATAATTGTAAGTAAATACTGCTTAATTATTCTTCTAATACCATGGCTAATTTAGAAGTCATTTCCCCTGATACTGTTCTTGGTTCAGTCTGCTATATATTTATTGGTGCAACTATAGTCTCCACATTCTTTGAAATAATGGTACATTTTCAATATCTCCATTCTAAAACCAACAAATCTGCAGCATAAAACCCCCTTACAATCCCAGAGCAGAGCTTTGTGGAGCAAAGCCCAGCCTGCCCAGGAAAACCAGCAGAAAACATGCAGATTCACATTAATTTATCTTTAAACTCCATGTTGTCATTCCTACCCCTTTATTAGCTGTCGTTTGTAATTAAGCAGCCTGCCCAGATCCTATTTCAGCCATCCTTCCTCTTTCTGATTTTAAACCCTGCTCTATTTAAAGCTCCACAGTGCAGATTTTTTCATTCAAGAGGCTTCCCAGAGCAATGATTAACAGTACTTCGAGTGAATGGTATATGTTACAAACTCGTTTATCTCAAAAATGTTTATTTTGAGAGCCCTCACTCTGTGCAAGATGAGTGGAAGCCCTCGGAGAGCGTGACATTTGTCTTTCCACGGGCTATTCCGTGAAATGTCCTTGCTCATTTAAAGCGCAATCCCAACTGACTCCTGGAAAGCTTAAATCAAATCCAGATGTCGCATCTGTCAGTCTGAAGCAGGAACTCATGGAAAAACTTCAAAATACCATCCTGTTTCCTACTGGCATGATTTAGTCCTTCAAAACGCCCTTTGCAGCCTGTACCTTCAGCAGTGCTGGGATTACAGGCAGCTGAAACACCAAAGCAAGGGAACATGAAGCCTTACGTGTGGGTAAATGCTCGTGTTGCACTAATAAAAGCTTTGGGGGTTTTGGCTGCTGTTGAGAGACAAAGCCCTTGAACAACTGAGTATATACCTACATGTGTAGGTATTTATTGCTCTTTAGGGCAGGTCTGCTCATTGGCTCTACTGCTTTAGTAATACCAACTGAAGCTCGGCATCCTTTCTGAATTTTGATCCAGAATTCATCTCAAATAATTAATCATCTTATTTACATAATAAACCTTTAATGTTGGAGAACAGAGAGTAAAAAAAAAGTTATTACACTGCCTGTGTCAGCCCCCTTCTCAGGCCAGCCCTCGGGGTGCAGGTGGGGGAAGATGCTCTTCCAGGTGGCTGGGAGCTGCATTTCTGCTGCCTTGCAATTCCTCATGGTTTTGCTCCAGTTAATTATGGTTTTTAATTAGTCATTAGTGGTGCCTGGGGAATAAGATAAATGGTCTCTTCTGATTTATAAAATGTAAAAGATTGCATCAGTCTAAACAAAATAAAACCTGCGATTATCACTAATTATGCCTGGACCTGGTGGATGTGCTGCTGGGTGGCATCGATGGGGAGCCTCCTCCAAAAGCCATACCATGACAAGGAGCTCTGCTGCCAGCACAGTGTTCAAAACACACAGGAAACCTCCAAAAACAATGAGCAAGGGAGATTTATCTGCATTCCCGGAGCACGTGACAAGCACCAGAGCTCATACCCTGCAAACAGGACCCCGTGCACTGTGGGAATCGGCGGCAGCTTCGCGATGCAGTGAAGATCTTGGCACAGCAACAGGCACCAGCTTTGCAAACAAATTGTCCTGGTGGCAACGTGTAACTAAAGCACAAAGGGCTACCACAGGCTGCCACAGATATCCAATGGGCAGGAAAGGTAATGCCAAAGTTCCTCTTTGCAGCAGGATGTTGCTCAATTTTCTTTTTTTTTAATACAGACATCAGCATCTGCCAAAGTCAATTTAACATGGTTCACAAGACCTCTGTGATCGATACCAGCACTTAACGTGCAGGATGGTTCCACTAGAAACAAACCCATTTGGAATAGGAAAAATAAAATAAATCAATGTTTTCCTCTGAAATATCATCAAAATGAAACTTTGTGTAGAGTTTTTCCCATGCAGAAGCATTTAACCAAACTTTGTAGGAGTTCATAAAATATTTCCCCTGGTCCATATCTCCCTTTTTTCTGGGCAAGGAATGGCACCCAAAACATTTGCAAGTCTGTGGTGTGAGGAAGGGACATGGGCTTGTCTCCTGCCCAGCCACAAGCATCTCGCATCACCATCGCTTACCAGCATCTCTCATCCATCCTCTCCCAGCGACCCTTCTCATGTGCATCAGAAGCAGGTTCTGGGGGAAAAAAAAAACCACAACAAACAAACCTTAAACCTAAAACTGCAAATGTTACAGAATAGAGAGCGCCTTGCCTTACATGAGAGCTTTGCAAATAGATTTGCAAAATCAATAGCACAGATATTGCAGCCACGAGTAAGAAAATGACATTTCATTGACACAAATTTTAGGGTTTTTACACTAAATTCAATGTAAGCTACTTCAGATAGAAAATTTTTTAAATCTGCCATTTTTATAGAATTTTATGTCTGCCAAGGACCATCTGAAAAAGTAAGCCCTGTGAGGATGCAAAGCCCCTCTTCTCTTGCACAGCAACTGCCCTGATATTTTTTCTTCACATATAAAAGGTAAACTTCTCTGAACATTTCTACAGACAGCTGCAGGCAATGCACGGCTGGCACCTGAGTAATTAGGACCAGAACATGTTCTTCCTGCTCATCCTAAGAATTAAGAATATTGCAGTAAAGGCTGGTTCTTGCCGCACAGGTGGGGCTGGTTCAGGGACCGCCCTGTGATCATTGCACTGAACTCACTGAAAATATTCCACCCTGCAAAGCACAAAATCCAGCTTCAACTGGACAGGTAGAATGGGTAGAAACCCATTAGAGAAAACCAAAGGGTTTTTTCCCTTCCAGCACCAAAGAGTGGCTGCAGACCAGATAAGAAGGAATATTTTAATTGGACTTTACAACTTCTGACACTAAAGCATGCCTGCAGAGCAGATGCTCCACTTACACATGAAACAGTGCAAAACCCTACTGAGGGCTTTGTGGACTCGTTCCTTTTATTCTAGCTGGGTTCTCCACCTCCAGCGACCCTGCCTCAAGAGAAAGGACACCTTTAGCTCCTCCACTCGTGTTTTTTTCATCTCTAGCCAGAAAGGGACTTGCACAGAAGTTGAAGAGAGAATCCCTGCATCATCCCAGTATTTTCACCAGCTGAAATATTTCCCACATCAACCATGGGATTTCATAGGACTATGTAATAGGCTGCCCACAGCAAGCCCAAAATTAAAACAATTCAACTTTCAAAGGCTTCAGCCTGAAGAAAGACATAATCTTATTTGTATTGAATTAATTTATTTTTTTGGAATTAACTTTGTCGAAAGAAGCTTTTTTTTTTCACAAGACTTCTCTGATAAAGGACACCAAGCACTATATAAATATAAATTATCCAGTTTCAAAGGCCGTCTTTCAGCTCAAAGAAGCGTCATGACTACTCGGTAATTCCCCAAGGTGAGGCTGGGAATATAATGCACTGGTTGATATATAATAGCTGTCTCTCATGTGAAGAGTAAAGAGCCATTTATGGAATTTTAGCATGCAGGAAGACTAACATGTCTATTAAAAGAAAAATGTGAACTCTGGGTCTCTCATCAGGGACTCATTTAAATGCAATTTTGCTAAATTAGCTGCACTAAGGAGCCAATGGAGGAAGGCTAACTGTAAACTCAGATAAAATAGTACTTCTTTGGTAATAACAATTCATATTAAAGGACTCCAGTGGATAGTAAGTCAGTAAGAGGCAAACATTTTTTTAATCCAATATATCTTAAAACAAGCCCAGAACTCAGCACCTCACACTATTATCTGGTAAACTGAGGCTTGTCATGTATTTCATTGAAGAATTTCAAATGAATCATTTCTATCTAAGCCATGAAGGGAAAGAGACTGAGACCTGTTAGTCTGACCTCACACACAGGTGAGACATCGAAAGAGATTTTAAAAGGCAAGAACAGCTAGAAAATGGGATATAAGGCAAGATGGGTTTACCAAATGATGCTAGGCTAGCCAGCACCTTCCTTTGATAATTTATTGCTTACACAAAAGAAGTCTCTCTCCTGATAAGGGTAAGTGGGATGGAAAAACCTTTTTCCTAGAATCATTACAGCACTTAATAATCTGCCACAATCCACCTGTTTGCAGAGGACCCTATATAAAAGCCTCCCCTGTAACCCACCCAGCTAGTCCTGGGGTCCGCAGCAACTGTTATCAACTGCCTCATATTGATATGGCCTCCAAAATGAGGGTGTGTGCTGAGAAATAACCAATAGCGGAAATGTCGCATTTAAAACGATGCCAGGGGAAGCTGTCCATGCAAGACAGGCAGGGAAAATCCCTGGGGAGGAAGGAGCTGTCACCCGCTGGCAAGCGCTGCAAGATGCTTCAGGGAAACAAAAGCGATATGCCCTAATGCCCACCTGAATGTAATTTATTTTAATTGGTTTACACTCAAGAATGTTGGCATCCTATCCATAATTAACAGCAAGATGATGGAGGAACTCTCTGCGTGATGCAAGGGCAGGATGAAAAAATCATCAGAGCCCAAGGAGCGAAAGGGAGGATGGAGCTTTCCAGAGGATGTCCCAGCAAGGAAATGCTGTCTCCTGGTGACTGATGGGAACATGGAGACTCAACCTGCCCGAAGCCAAAGTCATCTGTGCTGACCCAGAAGAGATGCGTGGGATGGGCAGGGAGATTCTGTGCCCGGGTTCTACAGCTCCAGGACATCAGTGGGGTTTCACCTGCCTTGGGCAGGATCCAATACATGAATTTAGGCTGGAACCCAAAGGGTCATTTGGAGCCCACATAGACATAACCCAGCCCAGGGAACGGGCGAAGGGTGGTGGCACATCCATCTGGCATCTTTGTGCTGTTACTCCAGCAGAACAGGCAGGCTGGGCATCTCCCAGCCATCACCTACAATTCAGAATACCATTAATTTCCCTTTGTACTTAATGTGTAGAATCATGATACCCAAGCAAGGCTTCTTCAAGCGAATCTGCCGATGTCCACACAGCCAGCACTGCTCAGTTGGCCAGAGGCTTGGCAGCTATGGGGGAGCATTGGCAGCATCCAGACACGAATCAAAACCAAGATAACAATCACAGCGCAACAGTATTCCTCCCAGAAACACTGGTCTGGTGTTTGGCTTCATTTCTAGCCTGCAGACACCTGCACAACCTTGGAAACGCTCTGTGTGAAGATGGGACACCATGAGATGAAATACATGGAAGGACATGGGACATCCCCATCTGCCAGAGCACTGAAAGTACCGACCTCAAATCCCACGGTCTCAAGATATTTTTATGGGAAAGGACATGCATATTCAAGCCCTTGCATGTGTTTTCTGAATTAGGTCTCTAAAAACAAGCTTTCACATTTCCTGACTGCTGCACATTTCAATTATATTTATAATATATTGGATTTCACTCTTAAGAGAACATTTCCTCTTGTGCTATAAAAACATCCCCCTCATTACTTTTTGAAATTTAAATATGGCAACACTTGAAGAAAAAAAGGTTTTTTCAAAGCACTGGGCAGTTACTAATGATAATCATAAAAGATTAAATTTTCAACATAATTAGCCAGTGACAGGTCAATAAAATCCCTAGGCCAGATGGCTTCTTAATTGAGTTTTCAAAGAAAGTCAGTAATTATAGGAACCACCCTTAGATATACTCAACTTTTATTTTTAATGAAATTGCATAATACCAAATTATGCAAGAAAGACCATAATGAGTTTTAGCAAACTGAACAAAGACCTTTGCATCACCACCTCTCTTCATCCCTGTCACCCCTGCAAGAAACTTCCTGTTGTCTAAGGCTAAAATCAATACATTAATCCATATAGATCAGTCTGGATTAATACAAAAGACTTCTTTCACATCACAACGCTCAAAGTTTTTCCTAGAGGCAATCAGTTAATACATACTACGTGATGGGCTAAAAAAATAAAATTATTTCAGCTGCCTAAAAATAGGGTATTTTGGTTTGCATATAAACCTATCAAAAACATTGCATCTCTGTATAGGGGTTCAGTCCCTTGGCCACAAACGTCTCATTTTGAATTCCACTTCCAAGCAAAGTCTGCTGCCCCATGACAATGTTTACATTACGCAGGCAACAAGTTCATTAATACAGTTAGAGCAAAGCCAAACAAGAGCAATGCCTTACACTTGTTTTACAGAATAATAGATGAATAAACTTTGAATTTATTATTTTTTATGTAAACTAAATGTCACCTGGGGAAAGTTTGCAATTTCTGCTCTAATTAAGAAAAATACTGATAAGCCACGTTTTGAGCTATGGTATCTTCTAATTCAAGTCTTGCTCGATGTTCAACAACATGTAATAATCTTACATCAGGACATCCTCCTGAGCCTCTCTTGATTTCTTGAACTAAAATTTAGATCCCAAGTTGCAACCTGCTGCTAAGCAGCTTCTACCAGGCAGGGCACTGGGCTGCAAAATGCATGCGCTTCTGCACGGTCCAGTGCTGTGCTGCTGAAACCCACCGCGTTTTATTAAGACATCACCTCTGCAGACGTCAGCTGGACACTAGCCCCACACACAGTATGACCAGTGACCACGACCCAGCAGGCAACCCTTGGGCAAGGCTTGCGGCTGCCCTTGCACCCCTTGGGCTGAGTGTCGTAGTTTTGACCCTGACTAGCCATCAAACACCAAACAACCGCCTGCCCACCCTGTTGCTGGTTGAGGAATCCATTGTGCTCACTGTGACTGCTCATGAACCCTGACCACTAAAGGAACTCCTCTACGTGGCGCCTTCACCTCCCGCATTGCTGCCTGGCATCAGGCAGGCAGTGGGTCACAGTCAACACTTGCTCCTTGGCATGACGGGGAAAATGAAGTTGATAAGCTGCAGCACTAAATGTAGAAATAAATACACACCCATAAATTAATGGGAGTTCAGAGCCAGTCTCTCTAATTGTCTTTCCTGTCCACCTTAGCAGAAATCACCCCTGTTCTCCCTTTGTCAAACGAATTTCAGTAAGTCACTCACAGAGGAGGACGTGCATTGGGTTGTGCCTCATAATATAACCACGAAACGTCCTGGGACAAGAGCTGTTGCACCATCTTGCTGCTGCACTGCACAGCTCGCTCGAGGTGAGGCCAATGCTATTAACGTGTATATGGATCTGCAGCTGAGCTTTCTTTAGGCTCATCCCAATCAGGATTTTAGTCATTTTATCGAGTAAATTCTCTGCTCAGCAGCAGTTTGAGTAAAACATACCCCTAAAGCTTAACTAAAGTTAAAGTAATAGAATTCCACGTTTATTCTAAAATGTTAACCTCTGACTTCACACTCCCCTGTGACTACCCCACAAATTAATTTCTGAGCATCTGGGAACCTTCAGAGCGTTCTGGTCGGCCCCTGCCCTGTTCCCAGCCACGCTCCTCAGCATTTCCCTCAACCTCCACGACCCCCTGGGCTCCGACAGCAACCAGCACGGAGAGCCAAGTAGTTAAAGTCCTATTTAAAATTAACAATTGGCATATTATCCGCTATATTCTTGACTTTCTACCAGCTCCAATATTTACTGTGAAGAATCTGCCTTTTCTCTGTACAACCACTTCTTCTGTGTAGAGTCCTGGATTGTTCTTTTTTATTATTTTCATTCTGAGGACTGTTTTATCATTTCACTATCAGACTAGCCTGCTGTGCCTGCATTGTTGAACGATCCCTCACAAAATTATATATGAAATCATCTGTTGTAAAGGCTCGGTTGAGAGCCACAGACAATGTGACAGTCTCTCCAAAGTCAAACCCACAAGACCAACATCAGCCATGGCAACACTTAATTGTTTTCAAAATTTACTGCATGATTCAAGCACCAGGCTGAAGATTATCCACCAAATAAGGGGTAGTCTGTCATTACACCAGATATTGATAGACTCTAAATGAAAGACTATACTTAAAAACAGACACTTCATTCTGCAGAAAAAGACAGTTGGGAATTGGGCTGCATTATAATGCTTGTGGATGCTTCTGAACAGAAATTACACGTACAGAAGTGATGCCAAATAAGTTAATTTGTGTATCAAAGAAAATCGTGATAGCTTCTTTACGATGTTTATATCTTAACTCATTGAAGAAATGACCTCTCCTCCACAGCAAACCAAGTGCTGTATTTATTGCTGACATTTCATCAATGCCAGGGTGAACCAGACCTCAGTTTTGCAAATCCACACAACTCTCAATAGTGAATTATAAAGATTCACATACAAATCTAGAAGCATCTAGGAAGAAATAAGATACGTGACAAACTGTAGTTTCAACAATAAATCTCTGGCTGACTGATGACAGTTTGACTATTGTATGTTAAATAGGGCTTTATAAACAGAAATGCAAAGGACCCGTACCGACACCATGTATCACTAATAGATTGAGGTATAATCAAATTTGTTTAAATTCACATGATTCGTAAGCCAGCAGTGAAGATCAAAAGAGACATGTTCATATTACTCCATCCTGTCACATCATTTATTAACTTTTTCCTGCGAACAGAGATGACTGGCCCCCACCCTCCTCGTTCTGTTCTTCGTGCCACTTACCATTTCCCAGAAAATGATCTGCTTTCCAGACACGAAGATGCAAGGAATGAGAGCAAAACATGCAAATGGTCTCCTGCTGTCAGCCGAGGATGCTGGAACTGCAAATGCCAGCCGGGGCTCCCAGGCCAGCTGGAGTCACGCACAGCCCTGAAACATTGGCTAGGAAACCCATTTCGACCTCCAGAAGTGAACTCGATACCCTGTTAAAAATACATATGCATGTCACAAAATTCTTGAATTTAAATGCTTGTAATGCAGCCCTGCTCTGCTGCTGTATAGGAATTAAATCCAAAGGACTGAAGGAAGGCACACATACCCTGTGCCATGACAGCCACATCAGCTCCTCACCCCAGCCACTGCCTCCCCCCGAGGAGGGGGGGTCTTGGGGTGGCAGTTTGGGAGGTGGCTGCTGTTGGGTGTCTGAAGCCCCCATCATTCAGGGGTTCAACACCAGTTTGTCCTGCTGTAGCAGAGGAAATGCAGGTGATATCTGCAAAAACACACAAATTATTAAGCTCTACAGACTTTTTGAGAAGGTGTCTGCTGGAGCTCTGGAACATGGGTGATGCAGCTTTTTACGAGTTGTCTTGTGCTTTATTCTCAGGAGAAGGGAGTGGTGCAGATGCAGCCATGACCCCTTCTCTGCACTAGTGCCACAGACCAGCAGCAATTCTGTTGTAACACTAAAAAAAAAAAAAAAAGAAAATAAGCACCCAAAGTCACGCTATGATCTCAAATACCACCATCACACTCAATCTACTGATCTGCCTTTGTCTTCTAAACAAAGTGCATAAATTCTTTCCCCATGGAAATGAAAAGCTGTGTATTCCTTTGATTTTCACCTCCAGAAGGAGCCCTGCACACATCCCGTGTTACCCTCCCATCCAGCCCAAAGTGCAACATTCATCTGCAAAAGCACTTACGGCATGGAAAAAAGATTGAGCAGAGGAAAAGGGGGAAAAGAATCTCTGCTAAGAGGAAACATGAATAATTTTCTAGGAAGACTTCTGTTCTATATTTATGTATCTATAGACATATATGTACACACACATATACATACCTACAAGGTCTTTGTCTTGGTTTCTGTGCGTAGGTGTATGTATATACATGCACACACATATATAGGATGTAGGGTATATCTCACTGACATCCTCACTCATACCTGTTAGAAAAATGTTCAGGAAATCCTCTGTTCAGAGCTGGGAGGAGACAATGGCAGAAGGCTGGGTTCTCTGGGGCCATCTCTACTCCTCAGCACACAGAAATATGAGTGCAGTCCACAGTGGTCCAAACCTCTGATGGAGAAGATGTGCTATCAGGCAGGAGAACATGGCAAAGACAAAGAGCTCAAAGGCAGAAAGTTATTATATTGCAGACAGAAAATGTCTAAAGCAATCTACCTTCAAATAAGACCTTTCCAGAAAAAGACAATAAGCACTGGAAGATCTTCATATTGGCTTTTATTTTTTTTTTTGGGGGGGGGGTGCGGGAAGCTGATGGCACCAAGGTAGGCATTTTTCCTCCCCAGTAGTGCTTCAGTGTCAGGATCTGAACACTTTTTTGGGAAAGTTACAGCGACTTAAATGCTGTGCCCCTGCTCCTCAGGAGACTTCTAGAGGTCGTAAAACTCTCAAACGCTGAACTGACAATCCAGAAAACGCAGGCATGCTGAAGGAAGGTGTCTGGGCTAACCTACACAACACTGAATGAACATTTTTATTAGCCTTGATGAAGGTGTGTTTTTCCTTTCAGGCAAAACCTTCCCAGCCCTGTGAAGTAGCACACTTGCTCTGTGACACGCTGGAGCCTCTTGCTTGGCTCCTGACTCAAAGGGAAGGATGGCATAATTTCCCACCTCAGTGCATCTCTGGATGCAACTATATCATATCCACACAAGGAAAGTCATATAAATCAATCGCTCATCTTTGGTTTTCAATTGCTTCCTATGGTTTCTAAAAGTCCCTTGTGCACAGCCTTTATTTAACATCAGGTCTGCATCCCCCCAGTCATAAGGAAAATCCTTAAATCTTCCTGCCTGTCACACACTCCATACCAGTCACAGGGCTCGTGCAGCGTTTGGACAGGTAGCCTGAAACCGTTCATTTGGAAGCTTCTGAACTAACATCCATTTTTCTTATAAAGGAGTCAATGATAAATGTCACCGAAGTGAAAATAAATGCTTAAACCTCTTTAGACTTATAAGTAACACCAAAGTCCTTGGTACAGGACAGAAACCCAACACTTTGAGACCACCTGTATTTACACAAAAAGCCTTGCTGTTTTCTGATATCTCTCCTCCTGTTAAGCAGGATTACTCCTCAAGTGATTCACTGAAACCGGGGATTTTAAGTACCTCAAGGAGTAAAATACCATGGACATGTATCAGTACTCTAAAATCAACAGGATCAAAGTGCTTGCTTACCACAAACAAGCACATCAGACTCCAGCCTGAGTACCATTCAGCATATGGTACTTCCATGGTGCAGTTCCACAGCTTGAAAAAGTCAATGTGAGGTTTCAGGAAGAGAGGTAGAGGGGAATAAACTTTCCCTCCCCTATCTTTTTTGTAACACTTTTCAGCCTTCAAAACTATCCACTTCTACAATTATGGTCCATTGAGTATTAGTATCTAAATAATAATTTAGTAGTTTACATGTAGTGTGATACAGTCTTCCACAAGCTGATGCACCATGAAGCACGGCTTGCTCCTCTGCTACAGAGCAAGCAGCCAGAGAGTCCTTCTCCAAATTCCCACATATGACTGGAGAGATGATGAATTACCTTTCTATAGGATGAAGAGTAGGCGGCCTTTGGACCAGCTAACTGTCTAAACAACTTCTTCCAGCTACAAAATAGACAGAAATTTTTCCCTTATTAATTACTTTTTCTGAAGTCCCTTCATAATTCCTCCTACTGTTTTAAGTCAAGCATCCATGTCAAGTTCTTTTGATCTTTCCCCTCAATTACAGTGAGCAATTACCCCTTCCGCCAGCCTTCTCAGCCACCTAATCATTCTTATCTCTTCTTTCTCCCCAAATCTAATCCTTTTGGGTTTTTTGGAAGCTCCCTATTAAGACAGTCCTACACATTTCCCAGAAATTCAGCAACAATATGTCACACCAAGGACTCCACAGACATTAGCTTTCCCTCTCATTTGTCCTTTAATTAATTTTAGAGATGAGGTGCACCTATCATGATTTGGATCTGTCACCTCTCAGGAGTCTTAAAGCCTCTGTCATCAAAAATGTGTTTGCTCTGATATCTGTATTTATAATTTTCCCTCCCAGATGAAGAGT
Organism: Pterocles orientalis; assembly: GCA_011057875.1. Lineage (NCBI taxonomy): Eukaryota > Metazoa > Chordata > Aves > Pterocliformes > Pteroclidae > Pterocles > Pterocles orientalis. The sequence goes on along the minus strand of WKFP01015271.1, from coordinate 189,249 downwards.
ATTCAATCTTTCCTCACAAAGTGATTAGCTCTGCGCTGCAAAGCCTTCATTGAGAGCAGCCCCCGTAGAGCCGAGGCATTTTTAGCCGACTGCTTGACACGCAGAAAAACCATCCCTCCCCTTCCCCGTGGCAGCTCAATAGCAGCTGACAAGGTGATGAAGCAAGAATCTAAAAAGCGTGCATTTTTAATGCACATTGTTACAGCTTTCAGAGTCCTAAGGAGCCTCAAAAGGAAAGTTATGTCCTTACTAGTGAAGGAGAAAATGCCAGAGACCCTGGAGGTGTTCGAGGCCAGGCTGGATGAGGCTTTGAGGAACTGATCTAGTGGGAGGTGCCCCTGCCCATAGCAGAGGGTTGGAACTCAGTGGTCTTTAAGGTCCCTTCCAACCCAAACCATTCCCTGATTCTATGATTCTACTAGTAAAAGAGAAAATGGCGAGAGACTGTGTTTGCACAGGGACAGAGCTCCTGAATCTAATTCCAAAATACAGACACAGTTCTTCATACGAGCATCACGTTGACCGGCACTAGAGCCCGGGTGATGTTGCACTGAGACACCTCCCCAAACATGCCTTTTTTACTACTGATGGCAGGCAAACAATGGTCTACCTCTCAGCAAACATAGTGTTCAGAGACAGGGCTGAGTACACAGAGAGGTGGTGTGCTTGATGCAAAATGGGCAGCTGGCAGGCTCTGACCACACACCATATCATTTCCTGCATGCCCATGAGCATTTCTCATGTAAAAAACCCCAGCATTCTGCCTCATTGCACACATCAAGTTAGTAACTTTCAGTATTCACGAAATTCGGGTTTATTTCTGCTGGCAAAAATAGTTGCAAGTCCATTAGCTTCTTCATCTTGCTGAAGCCGCCGCCTTGGATGAACCATTGGCTTTCCCAGTGACTTCCCAGATGCCCAGCACCCCAGGCACAACCTGCAGAAAGCACAGCGGTGCCTCTCACCAAGCCAGGCAGCTGTATCTTTCTTCTCCAATGAGACAAAGGAGATATCAGCAACACATCTGTGCCAAGCAGGGACCACGTTAAAAGAGCTTTTTAGTGGTAGCAACTCCTAAACTTAAAGAGAGGCCACAGTTGGCTGCACTCCTCTAAAGCAAAGGGCACAGTCTGCCTTATGAGGACAAAGAGCAAGTCTTTCATGAAGCACTAAAGCCATAGTGAAAATTAAAACCATTACTTCCAAGCTTCTACATTTCCACAAGTTCCTTCTTTAAAAGACAGGACATGAAATGGGATTATTTTTAAATATAATTAATGACCTAATCTTTGTAACAAGAAATTTTACAGTAAGCCAAGAATTAGTGAAGGAAATAGAATAATATTTATTCAAAAACAGTACTGTTCATTCATCATTTCTTGTTTTCAACTACTAAATGAGAAAGTACTTAAAAAAATAGCATTCTGCCTCATTGCATGCATCAAGTTCATAACTTTCAGTATCCACAAAATCTAGGTTTATTTCTGCTGGAAAAAACAGTTGCAAGTATGTTAGCTTCTTCAGATTGTTATTATGCAGAAGAACAGTATCTACTTGGACTGTATTTAATACACTTGAATTGAGATGACTAGAAAAAATACTACTTACAGAAAATAATCTGCAGTATCTAAAAAGAGGATTTTTTTCATTTAAATATTTAGTGAATGTGTATACAGAAAATTTGTATTCCACTCTTTTCTGTTCAACCATTCACCTTTTTTTTTTCCTCCATATGATCACTGAATGTGAAGAACAGGCAACAACATGGGATAGACCCCAAGAAGAGATCACTGCAAGGACTATAATGGATAGTTCTTTGCCAGCAGTCACTGTTTTCCATTTGCACTTGCTGATTAGCGCCGATGGGCCAGAAGAACCCCCAGGTGGGATTTTGGTGTCTAACCCTATGAGTCACAACCACACCAAGCATTGCTCTACGTAGCCTTTCACACCAGGGACATGTCTGTTTCTGTAGGCAGACAATTCAGAAGCCAGCAGCTTTAGCATTTTTAAAAGCAAACATTGTTGATCCCAAATACCCATGTTTCGGTATCATGATCAGCAAAAAAAATCACTTCTGTTCATCAGACAACAACGCTTCATTCTAAACAATAATCAAGTGAATTGCTTTAAGTATGGATGCAGCAATGTAAGAATTCATAGTCATGGTCAATACATCAGTTCATTTCCTAATTGTAAGAAGAGTTGCTGCAAACAAAACCCACAAAGGCAATAAAATGCATGTTATTCATATATATAAACAAAATGGATTCTTAGCTATGTCCTATATGTCTTATATGCCATTTAAAGTATTCTGTTTGCTGTATTCATTTGTTTCATTGGGTTTCAGTCATCCCGCTCCAGCCCGACACCCCTCTCATGGCCACAGGCATCCAGCCCTGGGAAGGGCTTTTGATAGCAGGGACACATTTCTATACACATCAGCAGTGGGAAAAGATGGATTACAACAATTCTGCAATTCCTGAGCTGGTTCCCAGGGGTGCGAGGGCAAACAGGAGCCATGGCAGGAGCTGGGGACCCAGCCGCTGTTCCTTCCTGGTCATTCACCAAAGGAGGAATTGCTGCAGTGACCTTCATCATTCCAGCTTCACACTGAAAATAGGCTTTATTTAATACTGTTTCTATAGATTTCCTTTTTAATTTTTTTTTTAAACCTACGAACTAGGTAGTTGGCTAATCCAAGTGTTCTGCACTCAAAGATTTGATTTTACACCACACAGATATACTCCAGTTGAGTTCCTGCCAGATTTTAATGATAATCTCTCTTAAGAGCTATTTAGCAAGGTGGAGGTTAAGTCTCATGCTGCAACAGAAAGCAAACCAGATGCTGTGTTCACCTTATTTTTCAATTACACCATTCTGACCTTCACCTCTTCCTTCATGTCACTCTTCTGAAACAGGCTGCGGCACCCTGGTGGTAGCCAGAAAGCCATTCATAGACACCTGAGCAACCTCCATCATTTGCATCTTAAATAAACTAAATTCCTGGCACTGCTCCACGTCCTAACCATCAGACGAAAGACAGACCCTGCAGAAGCGGCTAACAAATGAGGCACGTGTGCATATACATACACAGACGTATATTTTGCAATGCCCTATGGATAAACCCTAGATTTTCAGGGAAACCATGGAAAGGAAAATGAACTTTAACTAAAGCAAATCAATTTCTGCCATAACACCTCCTCTTGCCATCAGCCAACAGTCCCACAGCTGCAGCCTGCATTAGGTCCTTTCCTCGAGCTACTTGCCTACCGCAGGGACAAGGCTTCCAAGGAGCAGATGAAGTTCAGATAAGGTTGTGTTTACAGTTTTTCTTGGCACATGAATATCTTCTTAGAACCTCATGCTGCCAGACTAATTTAATACTTACAAACCCTTGCAGGGAAATAACACATCTTCTGTAAATTCCTGCATTTGCTGTAAAAGGCAGCTATAATCAGAGATATCCCAACAGTAACACCACATAATTTTTATATCATTTTTTAATCACTGTTCCCTTAGTGCATCCTTGAAAAATAAGGATTTCATCAGTCACAGCAGATTTAATAGCCAGGTAGATTTTTACTGGAACAAAGCCAGAGTCAACTTCACAAGTGAAATAGCAGTGTTTGGATCATTTTAAATACTGTCACCCAGCTTAGTTTTGTTTTCAAACTGTATTAACAATCCCAGGAGATTCTGCAGTATCGCAGACCCTTATAAGAAAAAAACCCATATATCCCAGTGTTACCAAAGCACTTACTCAAATGCATTTATTAAAATAAATCTGGCATTTTCCATCTTGCGTGTGCTCAGTTAATGGCAGCGAGTTAATTGATAGCTCTTGCCTGTGGATAGGAGCTGGGGGCCATTGTGCTGCAATGATAGAGTGGGTGGCACTGGGACAAAAGCGATATCCACACATTTGGGGAGAGTTGGATGTTATTTACCCTCTTTTTCAATGGCACCAAGGAGTGGAAAGGGAATAAATGGCAGAAGGGAAAAAAAAAACAACAAAAAAACAAAACCCATTAAAACCATTGATCAGATTTATTTCTGCAGTGTGCAGACCAAGCAAAGGAACAGTTTTTCTATCATAAACATTTGTCACTGCACAAAAACCATGCTTGTTTCCCAGTGTGTCAAATTTTTGCTTCAATAGATCGTGGCTAATTAGGCCATGCCAGCGGTTTGCAATGAAACACACACGTGCCCTTTGCAGCTGGCAGAGCTGAGCACAAGCTTGGCTAACGTGCAACCACCTCATGGGCTGCTTCGTACAGGAGTGGGGAGCCAAAGAGAGCAGAAAGCCACACATACCTCTGAAAGAAAGGGCGAGTAAATACAAACCAGCTTGTAAATGCTTTCTGGCTGGGAGAGGAGGACTCTGAGGTTCCATCGTTATCCCTAGCTCACCTTCAATGCTTCATGTCCCCTCCCCATGTATTCAACATGTTTCTCTTGTACTGCAACCCTAAAAGGTATAACTTGTTAGCATAACTTTTTACCAAGTTTTCAAATCATCACATGCAAATAGAGGAAAGTTATCCCCCAAAAAGTGGCATAGTCCCTTTGCTAACAGTGATGGGGAAAAAGGGGTGGCGGGTTGGTGCCATTGTCCCGTGTCTCAGGGACAAACTCCAGAATAATCTCTCCAGACAACAGCAAAAACTTTGCTCAGTTTTGAAACTCAGTTTTGAAAACTCAGCAGTAAGCCCCTCACCTGAGCCCAGCACAAGCTTGCAGTATCATGTAATCCACTTACATGCTTTGAGGGGACACAATGAGACCAGTTAATTCAAGGGCACATTGTATTTGGATATTCCTTTAACACAGTTTAGAAGTAGAATTCAAGTCCTGTAAGAAAAAAAAAAAAAACAAAACAGTTAGAGAAATAAACAGACCAGCAGTCAAAGCAAAAAATTTGCTTACGAGCTCAATTCTCTTACTGTAACTTCCTGGACCGAGATTTTAATACTTTGACATTTGCAATGAGAAGCTTAAATGAAGAAAAAAAGACAATTAGTCACAACATCTGCTCCTTTTTCTATACCAGTCTCCCTAAAAGCATAGATATGACAAGCCTATGTCAACTTCCCGTCTTTGCGCAGGGGGAACCACACGCGCCACGTCGCTGCTGCCAACAGACGTGGCAGAGCCTCCTGGTACCAACAAATTAATGACTCTCGCACTGATGCTTTCTCATTAAAAGGAGGCTATGCACTGGGGATCCCCAACCCCACAGCCAGCCCAGCAGCTCTATGGCATTTTATTACCAGTTTGGAGGACGTGTGGTACTTGCACCTTCAAACCATCAGGCAATCCAGGACCAATTCATTGGCTGGTGTCCCAGCTTGCCTTTCACCCTGGGAAGCAGGGAAGTGTTTCATCATCTTTCCTTTATCTTCAATTGCCACAGTTCCCAGCTTGGGGTTGTATGCAGACCTGGCTGACCTGCCAGAGGGACCAAAAGAAAGGGTTAACTTCTGAATAGGCTTTTGAAATATTATCTCCAGCTTTGGAAAGTATTACTGGACATGCAGCTGAGCAGGGTTCAGTGCAACCTCAGTAATAATATAAAAACCCTACAGTTCTCTTACAGACCTAAAGATCTTTTGGCATAAAAACCTATGAAAAAAATTGATCACAATATTCATGAGTGGCTAAAGAAATTCAAAAAAACACTGCGGGGAAAAAAAGAAATAAAAGAAAACCCCAGGAGCTATGGGCAGCCCTATATTCTAGTGCAAGATCCAGGCCAGAACTGAATATCTGCTCTCAGGTGGAAAGCAATCCGGCACTCAACAGGAACCTAAACAAATACCTCTCACTAATCTCAGATACTGGCTTTTATTACAAAACTCTCTCCTAAGACCATTGGTGGATAAACTCAAACGGCAACTCACCTGCTGAGTCAAAACACATGGGGGGTTTTGAAAAAACATTTGTTGAGCTGAGAAAAGTCCTTCTTCATGGCTGTCCTTGATGGGAATCCATTGAAGGGGACGCGCATTCATGTTTCTTGACACACAGAGGATCATTTCTATGCACCAGGCTTTGCAGACCTCCAGCTCCAGAGGTAAACACATAAGTCTAGTGTGCACGTTAATACTGGTTCAATAAATGTTTTTCAGCCACTCTGCAAATGTCATTTCAAATCTGAAGTTTCCAAAAGCCTCAAGCACCTTCCTGTTGAAATAAAGTACGATGAAGACACTTACCATGTAACCAGTGATGCTTCCAGATGGAAAGGTAAAATTAGCTGGCATTCACTGTATGGCACTGAAGCCACTAATATCAGCTCAGTTGTATTGAATTTCACCACCCACATGGAAGGAAACCAACATTTTTATTCTCTCCCATGGTTTGTAAAATTTATTTCAGAATTTTAACTGTGTTGGGTATTTTCAGATTCGGTACATGGCTTCTGTGACAGTGTGACAGCTGTCATTTGTATGTTTGGAGGGTTTTTTAGTTGGATTTTTTTTTTTTTTGGAAGCCAGAGATTTCTCTGCCCTCTCCACACGCTCTGCTCTGGTGAACGCAACAGTTACAGGTTCAGTGTGCAAAGACATTCTGGTCTTTTTTATGCAGTGCCTCCTTCATTTCACTTAAAACAGGTTTATCTTGTCGAGCAAAGAGAACTACAAGTACCTCGGAGCCAGGCAAGACGGCAGATGCAGCAACTTATCTTCAGCCTGACGAGCCTTCCAGACACCCTTTGGGTTTTGCAGGAAAATGAATGAGACAGGGTCAGTAGCTCATTCCCACTCGGAGACAGAGCAGGGTGCAACCCATCTGTATCGTTTCCACTTAAAGCAAACGATGGCTAAACGCTCTTCCAAAAAAAAACCCAACCAAATAAAACACGTCACCTGCAGTCTTAAAGCTGACACCTACTCTATTTATTTTTCCCTCCTGATTTATACCCCTTTAAATCAATGCCCTGAAATTACAGCCTTCCCACAGGAATGCAGATACCATAAATTTCTGACTTTTAATACACTTTATTTCAAGACTGACAAACAGTAAGCCTTGTCAGAGCAGGTAATTAAGAAAGTTATGCTCGGTGTCACCGGATGGCGCAGAAAAGCACTTTCCTGGTGCCTCTGCCCACATCTCTGCCAGGCACAGCTCTCCAAGGAAGCCCAGGTGGGATTCGGGGTGTACCCCCATTGCCACATCAGAGATGAGGCTGCGCTACACCAAACCCCCCCCATCCCTACCACCTGCAGGACCCCCACCCCCTGGTTTGGGTATCACCCTGCATACACTGTGCACAGACCCTCCCTCCTCCTCCTCCTCTTCACATTTAGGTCAGTTGTGGAATTTCACAGTACGGTTCAAATATAATTTTGAAAAATCAACAGTATCTGTCAGGCTATTCAATTCTGATTACACCGGAGCCAAGGGCTGCACATGCACTGGATTTTTATTACATATAGAAAGACTTTGTATTCGAGTAAGGCGCCTTCTCCCTGAGTTATTACTCTGCAACTTCTCTCCTTGTGAAAGTCCTAACCTCTAGAAGTCAAACCCTGGGCTGGAGAGCTTTACTCTTTATTAGTATGCTCCTTGTAGGGGAATGAATTACCTTGCGATACCTGAAGCAAGTAGGCTGGTTTAAGGCTTCTCCTTAAATCTGGTTCATTTTCTGCAGTGTTTGAACGGACCATTGTAATTGTTCTATATATTTTTTCTTCAGGAGTTTCACTCCAGTTGTTGGAGAGATGCTATGAGAAATAAGATTGAATTTACCAAGTGTTTTATAACAGTGATCCCACTGCCTGTCTCGTTACAACAACTCTCATGCTAGAGCAGTGCCTCTATCAGTGCCCTTAGTGAAACCCCTGGCAAGTTGACAGTAAAACAGGGTCATTCTGCCCCTCTTAAAGCTCACCAAAGCCATTTCCATCACCAGGATTGCCCTCAAGATCTGGGATTTATTTTTTTTTCCTCCTCTGCAATGCTGGAATTTTTTGGCCAGATGCTGGTTAAGCAAGTGTGATGCAAGACAACATTAAAACTCAGGACCTGTTGCCCTTGTCCTGGGGACACAGAGAGCTCTGACGGGATTTTTTGCCCTTTTTTTTTTTGCAGAAATAAGCATCAGTGGTGGGGTGCAAAGCTTGGCTCTCAGCTTGCGCTATACCAAAAGCCGGGAAAGCTCAGCTCGCACAGCAACTGGGGCTTTCTTTAAATGTCATTTTTAATATTTAATCACCCTGGATGGCCTCAGTATTTACAGCATAAGCCATTTCATTGGGAAGTTAAATATATAGCCCAGATATATTTAAGGAAACTGATTCAGAGCCACATAAATGTAATTGCACTTAACGTGACCTGGGAATGAAATAGCACATGGTACTTTTTTTTTCCTGCAGGACATTTAAACCCCATTTTAATACATTATGCTAAGGGAATCTCTTTCAGTGTGTTGCCTGGACAGATTTCACTAATGCTGAGTTGTGCAAGCAACCCAAAGCACCCAGGCTTAAAAAGGAACTAATGGAAGGTAGGTACACTTTACTATAGATATACACACATTACTATAACATATACATAGACATATAGCGGAGCTTTTGTAAATTGACACCTGTTTGCTGAAGCAGTCTATTAAAAATGCATTTCCCAAGAACCAAAACACATAAAGAAAGGCAATAAGAACAGTAAGTGAAAGAACGGCAATAAGGAGAAAGAATATGTAATAGGGGTTTTGTAACAGCAAAGACACATAAACACCCTCATGTTAAGCAACTATGAACTGAGTGCTTTTCTATTCTTTATCTATACATCAAACTGTTTCAACCCAGACTACAAACTCCTCACACAGATATTTGCTTTTAGAGGAGCCGTGCCTTCCCGACTCACAGCACCCATCCCCACCATCCCGCACTTGCAGTCTTGACCTTGGTCCCAACACCAAGGAAGCTGCTCCAGGAGGAGGAGGAGAAGTTTCACTTCAAGCACCAAAACCAGCTTTACTACTCCCTGTGGAACAGTTTCTCTTTGTAATGAGTGGGGAAATACACACTTTTGCCTTTAATTAATCAAGAACTGAAGCAAAATGCCCATCTGTGCCAACGGACGGTCTGCAGACGGTTTTGTTAATCATTTTGGGCCCATGACTTCCAATAGCATTTTCCTGTACAGAACAGGAAAAATTCAAGCCATAGGTATCCCATAGTCTCCCCTCTCTGAATTTCTACAAGGAATATCCCGGCCAATACACTAGCCTTCTTCCTCAAACCCGTGGGTTCCGTTTTCTCCCATAAATACCCCAAAAAAGGCAGGCAAGCATCTGGCAGAGGCCAGGTTCCACCTTCCATTTTGCCGTAAGTGAAACCATAACTTACACAAGTATTTAGGAGGGGAGCGGAGATGCCCACATGCAGCCAGCCCTCCCCATGCACTTTGGGGTTACACATCATGATGAATCAAGCCAAGAGCAAGGAGAGGAACGGGGGCCCTTTTTCCTGGCATGATAAATGAAAGCAGAGGGGTATTTTTTCTTCCAAGTTGACAACCCAATAACACAGCAACACGGTCACAAATCATCACGCCAAAGAGGAATTGCTAACCTCTGCCAAAGCTCTGCTCTGTTTGGGGAAGCCCTATGGATGATTCTCAGCATACACCCTAGAGAATATTTTTTTTTATAATCAGAAACAAAAATACCATAACGATTTTGACCCACTATTCTGCCATAGTTCAAGGAACACATTGAACGTATTCTTCTCCATATCAAGGCAAAATAACTTGAGTAGAGCAGATGATTTCTATTTGCCGGGGGGATAGGGCAGGAATTAGGGTTTGTGGAGGAGCCTCCCACCGCAGCTTGGCCACACCGGGCTGGTTGCCCACACAGCAGGACTTCCCTGGGAAAAATCACTGCAGGAGGATCCCCCTCGCTTAGGAGTTGTAACAGCAACCATAAGGGCTTCCAAAACCACCCCCAGCGTTTCTGAGGAAGGGGGCAATGCTGCATGGGGCTGGGAAACACACATTATCACCTCTCACATCTCTAAGAGGTTCAGGCTGAAAAACAACATGCTCTGTATCCAGTCGAGGGACATTGCTCCAGATGATTTACCGGCACTGGGTGTTATTTAACAAGGGAGGTGGAAAACTGTCAAACATTTTATCACCCGTGGCAGTTAGGGCATGATACATGCTGATATCAGGCAAAGATTATAATGCAATAGTATAAAGCCTTATTGGAAAGAGAACGGAAGCTGAAAATCTTGGCTAGCAATCACTCCTACCTTTGTAATAAGTTCCTGGACCAGTAGGGGTGAAATTGCATGCCAAAACCCCCAGATAATTCATCTCTTGTTTAAACACATCCTGGCAACTCAATTATTATTTTTCAGAAACACAGAGTTTAACTTACCCATCTATTATTGAACAAGAGCTTTCTCCTGTTTCACATAACAGCCCAGCATGCTTTAATGAGCAGGGAAATCCGAGATGAAGCCTTACAGCTGAGTGATGGGGAAAAGGCACACAGCACCCACGGGCACCAGCCATCCCAGCACCAGGACAGGGTGACAGACCCCGGACCCTTCCCCACATCCTCCGGACAAAGATGCTCTTGGTCACCGTGTGCCACATTGGGTGCAATAGCACAGTTTGTGCTGCTTATGCTTTTGAACGTGAAGGTAACAGAGCTCAGCAGTCATTGCCAACAAAATCATGGTCATATTCCCCAAAAAAAGCACAGATCTGCTAAGGAACTAAATTCCTTAGTCTTCTTGAAAGAAAGAGGGAAAATAAGTTTACCTCCAAAAACACCCATCTGAACAGAAATATGCTTCTTGAACACGTAGATTAATTAATGAGAATGACACAAGACCCAAAGAGCAGAGACCTTCTGCAGTAAGCAAACCCCCAACACAACCCAAATACTCTACACAAGGCCCTGAAACAACTTTATCCTTCAATTTCTCGTTCGCCTTGCATAAAACAGGGTTTGGGTTTGTGTCATTTGATTACCAGTAGTGCGAAACAAAGACTACCTTTCATCTTGTAGCGGTCAGCACGAGGGATCGAGAGCAGCATGGTACACGGGGGGACACAAGGTGCTCCAGCGCTTCATGAGCATCATGGGGTCCTGCACAGAGCAGCTTTATCCACATCCCCAGGAGAAATTGCAGTCATCTTGAAGCCAAAGGTCCAACCTCCTCCAACCTCTGCAAGTGTTAAAGGTGAGAAGTGGACAAAAGTAAGAAAAATATTAGCCAGCCCTGATATTTCAGCATAGGATAAAAATACAAGGCACACTATTTTCCCTGCGATGTTACTATGGTGATTTCAACTAAGGACAAAATACCACAATGTTTAGCAGGTTAGGAACCAAAGCTCACAAGCAAGATACTAATCTGCCCATTAAACAATACCAGGGTTGGTGAATAATCATCAAAAAGCAATTACACAACAGACAGACCATCAGAGCTCACCCCACTAAGCGTGAAGGTCAAACACATCACATTAACCAGGGATCTGCTGGCTGAAACCCTGCAACTCTGTATACAAAATCATTGCTTCTAGTGGCATTAATAATGACAGGATTGCCAGCGCTACTTCATTTACTTAGACCGACATGAAATGCCTGGCATAAATACTGCACTAAATCACACACAAATTGCCTGTATGCAGTAGGTCGAACCGCATGAAACTACTGCACTATAGAAAATACATATATATATATATATACTTTAAGTATACTTTCCACACTTTATAAACATGTGGTGAATTTTGTGAACTGTTTAGAGCTCCACATTACTGCGAATTTATGACCTGAGTGTACGCATTTTGCCCGTTATTGCTATACTGCAAATCACTCTTTCAAGTAAAAGGTATTCACTGCACATGGGGACACTGACTGCTGTGGTCTTGTAATGGTTTCCCTTTTGGGCTGTTTATGAATCTTACTTTTGTGCTAGAACCTTCTTCACTTGCTTCCTGCCAAAGGGTAAATATCTCTACAAAACTCTTGGACAAACGTGCAGGTGTCACAAATTTTTTTCTCACCAGGAGCAAAGACAGGGCTAAAGCCCGGGCTGCATGCTGGGCTGTTCAAAGTGCTTCATGTGTGTTTAAAAATATAAAGAAAAAAAGAAACGAAGGTCCTAAAGCTCTGGTAGTGCAAAGGCTCACTTTGCTGAGCTGGGATGATGTGTTTCTTATTCTTGAACATGGACCTTTGGTTCATAAACTACTCTTTTTGCACCTTAAAAATTCTGTTGGCTTCTCACCTGCTGCTGGCAAGAGCTCAAGCCGCACTGCCCAAGTTGCAGAAGGCAAAGGCTGTGACTGGGAAAAGGAAGAACTGCCAGCTGTAGAAGATCAGGTTCGAGACCATCTAAAGAACCTGAAGGTGCACAAGTCCATGGGACCTGATGAGATACATCCGCGGGTCCTGAGGGAACTGGCAGACGAGGTTGCCAAACCACTATCCATCATATTTGAGAAATCGTGGC
>WKFP01015271.1:130027-176110 GCA_011057875.1 Pterocles orientalis | reverse complement strand
GAGGGTGGTGAGACACTGGAACAGGTTGCCCAGGGAAGTTGTGGATGCCCCATCCCTGGAAGTGTTCAAGGCTAGGCTGGATGTGGCTTTGGGCAACCTGGTCTAGTGGGAGGTGTCCCTGCCCATGGCAGGGGGGTTGGAACTTGATGATCTTTAAGGTCCCTTCCAACCCTAATCATTCTATGATTCTATGAAATTGAAAAATGTAAAAAAAAATGTAAATAAATATAGGATTGTCATGGAAGGAGCAAGGAGCAGTCTGTATTTGGTCACAAAATAGACTGGGATGGGGAGGGAAGAGAAAGATGCTGCCGACTTTTTGTAATCAAAACCCACAAAATTTACATATGATGAACTGAAGAACATCACCCTAACCTGGGGAACAGCTACACGGGAACAGGAGAAATCTTACAGGATGTCACTAAAGGAGCCTAGACTAAGAGAAACCATGAGATATTTGGCAGAATTACAGCCTACAATACAAGCAATAACCCATTATTCTCTTGTCTAACAGAGGTAATAATTCTGACACCTTAAAGAATTTCTTTCCCCAAACCCTCCCCTCCTCCCATTTCTCCCCCTGATCAATTTTTTGTGGACAATGGGGGTTCGTACTGCCCGGGCTCTGAGCACAAATCTTCCTCATCCGGCAGAGACAACGCTGAGCTGTGGGATAAATTCTTTCACAGCAGAAATACATGTAATTTCATTACTTGAGTGACAGAAACCTACTCACTGTTTACACCAGGACTACTATTAAAGCAATTACTCAGGATCAATGCAATACGGCAGCAGGATTTAAATCTTGCCGAGCAGCCAGGCAAAGGAACATCTTCTCCAGACAGGTCACACTCAGAACACCTTGTTCCCGTTTCAGCAGAGACAAAAGCACAATCTCCTTGAAGTCCTTGGTAATGGATCTATTAAAAAAATGCTTTTAGAAGTCCCGCACTAGACCATATTGCTGCTACTGATATTTTTCCTGGTGCCATAGTATAGCTTTCAGGAGGATGCCCAGTAATTGCCAGGTTTACCCTTGGCAGGCTGCACTCAGCTGCTTCCTCCTGGGAAACAGCCCTGGAGCTCAGCCCGCACATCACAGCGAGTGGTTTGGCTCAAGCAGGGACCAACGCACCAGCAGTGATCACTCACATCCCCACACGCCAGGGTGAAAAACATGCCAGTGAGTTATTTCTATCCCACTGACATCAAGCCATGTCCTGCACTGGAAAAAATGGCCAGTGGTCTCCAGTTTAGCATGGAGAACACTTCTAAAAAATATTTTTTTTTAAATAAAAACTGTCAGATTTAAGGTATTTCCAGAAAAGCCTGGATGAAAACAAGTTACAGTATAATTATGCTTAAAATTCACTGTGTTTTGTACATGCTTCAGCTGGTTTGCCTCAGGTCCCCAAGTGGTGCAGATGCTGTGACATCCACAGGAGCTGCTGCAACTCAGTCCTTGCTCCAGCATACCCCAGCTTAAAAAAAGCTTGAGGTCAGAACTTTAATCAATACTTTAAGCTACAATGAAGCATCCATTAAGGACACTAACAAACCTATAAGCTTCCAGTCTCATAACCCACCTTTTTGTGTACTCTCCCCTCTTCTTCCTTGTTTTTTGTACCGCTGGCTACCGTCAACAGCAGCTTTTTGAGAGAACAGCTCTGCAGTGACAGACCCCAGGCAGACAAGTGACATCTCCCTGGCCCCTTTTCACCCGCCCTCCTTTACACCCTTTCTTCGCACACTCCAGTCCATGAGCAGCTGCTCAACATACACCTGGAACAAGCTCCTGGTCTGGCCCAGGAAGATGCAAGGAAGGATTTTTCAGTATGTCTCCTTTCCTCCTCCCTCCAATCTCCTTCCCCGTTATCTTTAAGCCCTGAGGATACCAGCAGCCTCCAAACACTTTTAAGCGCAGTATCTGCAGATCTCGGGCATGGCACGACGATAGCGAATCACTTCCATGTTAAAAGATCAAGGCAGCTTTAAAACGGAGGCCAAAACCCACAGCAGATACCATCATAAGCTTTTCCTAGGCTACAGTTCATTTTACGATACATCTTAAAATGTCTCTGTCACTTTTTACAGCCAATGACCTTCATTTAATTCTGCCAGCCTTTATGACTTCAACCAACATGCAAAATGCCAACCCCAGGCAGCAGGCTGGTCACAACGTTCCTGCATTGGGCTCTCCCCTCCAGGACACAAACCCAGTTTTCCCCAGCAATTTCCTGTGGGAGCATCAATTCTGCTGTGCCAAGCCCCGTGCCATGGCCAGCATCCCCCACTGGCTCTCCACCTAGGCCCCAGTGTGACGTTGCATCTCCAAATGACGCAGTTATCCTCCCCACCCCATTTTACACTCCATCACGCAGCGTATGTTCACCAAAAACAAGATCCTGATGCCCACTTGTACAGTCAATGTGTACAGGCAAAATACCTTTGCCCAAGCCAGGCACAGCAAAAGGCAGCAGAGGAAATTTCCATTCCAGAGCTCCCAGTGCACTCTGCTGCTAAGCAAAGAGCTTTACCGAAGAAAGCGATAACGGGAGGAAATGGAGGATGCCATCCAAGCACAACAGCAGCACAGCAAGGTGTGAGGATGAAGGATTGAGCTCCCCTGCAGCAGATGGTGCAGATGTTCCCTCTCATCCATCTTCCATATGTTCCAACTCAAATCTGAGCAGCTCTTCAGTTTTGCTCTGGTTGAACCCCCCCCATAAACATCAATTACAGCACAACAGGCACCAGAGCATCACAGCACTGCCCAGGATGGCATCTCACCCTACCCAAGATGTCACCATGGCCCGAGGGGTCATTTTCCCCTGCAAGAAAGTTTTTCTCTAATATTTATCCTTGCAGAATGAGATTCCTGATTCCCAGCCCCATGGATTTGCACGGAGGCGGGATGGAGGACGTGCCATGGCACAGGGGGATGGATGCTGGCTGCCAGCACCAGCCCTGTCACCAATGGCCAAGCGTCACTTGTGGCTTCCTCCCTTCTCCCAGGGACAGCAGGTAATTCCTGACTGATCCTGGCCAGCAGCAAGCCAGCCATCCAACCCTGCCAGGAAACAAGGGATACAAAATCAAATATAAACCACAATAGCACAGCCCCCCATTTAAAGCCTGCTTCTCATCAGCAGGCAGCCCATGACAGAGTCAAGCAGCAGTGTAATCTGACTTTAATTGATGAGGAAAAGATTCGCCTGGGCTCTGTCCAATTTGGTGTACTTAATACCTTGTGCCTTCTCCACACAGATCGATTTTTGCATTGGGTTTATGAGGGGTAATTAATATTCATTCAGAATTAAGTAGAATAAGGTTCCCAATGCATGAAGATATTTATTATTTATTCATATTTAAAGCTTGTAAGATTAATCTATTCTAAATTACCACATGCTGCCAGGCACAATTATTATAATTTATTAGGATAATTTCAGTGGTTTATTTCCCTCTGATGCAACCTTGCAGAAGGTGTATGCTGCTTCTGCAATCCTCCCATACAGCAACTTGTGCTGCTGTGAATGGAGCTGCAGCCCAGCAACAACCATCCCCTTCTCTGAAGAGGCCAACCCCCAGATCAGGTGGATAGTCCACATTAATTTGTTTTTAAAGTGGGTATCCTGAGGTATAGAAAGCCTTGCATCACATCACAGCATGGGGTGGGGGCGTGTGTTCATTTGCGGCAAGACACTAGGAAAAAATAAAATTCTGTGGTGACTTATTCCTAAAGATGATAGATGCTGAATTGCAATAGCATATGCAAACAGCATGTCCCAGCTAAGCAACCTAAAATGATGGGTACCCCTTGGCACCTCCAGAACCTGCCTTTGGCCAAATAAACCCCTAAAAACCTTCCCACCTCTGTTTCTTGGGTGTAAACTGTTCCTCCCGAGACTTTACAGGAGCGGTATGTACAGCAAGGGGGTCGGAGCATGGAAATAAAGCCTTCAGCTCCATACTGTGCAAAAGACTTCACCTCATTTCTTTAAAAAAAATCCCTACATATTTGCTTAAAAGCTGCAGCTACCATTATTACATTTAATTGATACCCTCAGGGGCTCCAAATGAGACAAGCTTTTATGAAATTTATTTTCCACCAGGGCTTTCAAGGTAAAGGTGCGATGGCAGCAGCAAGGGCTGCTCCTGGCACAGTGGGAGCTTCCCCGACAGCCCCCACCAGCACCCGGCTGCCGAGCACAGAGCTCTGCCATGCATCAGGCTCATTGCCTTTGCTCATTTTAGCCTTTAAAAATAATTTAAAAAAAAAAAAAAAAAAAAAAAAAAAACACAAAACAAATAAACAAACCCTATTTTTTAATATAAAAAGAAAAAAGACCTGGGAGTAAAACAAATGATTTTCTAACAAAAAATGTCCTGGGGACAGGGAGCCAACACTGTGCTTTTGATGCTACAATCCTGTACTTGAGATGAATGTTTCACAGTTAAGATTTTACCCTAATTATAATCTCTCATAACAACTAACAAAATATAATTTAGTCATCTCTAACGACAGACTAAATTTTAGCTTTTCTTTGATGGCTAGTTTTCAGATATAGAGCTTAAGAGCAATATAACAAAATTATTTCAGTGTTCCTTTCATCAAATGTCTATTTCTTGAATATTACGCTTTTGATATTTAGGGCATCAGACTCTGCCAGCTATCAGCAAATAATCTTAGGGTGTTTACATTTTTCTGCCATTTAGAGAAATCTTCATTTGCTCTACATTGATGAACAGGGTGGGAAAACGCTGGTGTCACCAGGGCCGGTCTCTCAACAGGGAAAAAGCTGACTACTAAACTTTGATCCAACCGATAGTACCCTAACACTGTAGTCTCTCCATGATGCTCAGGATTTAATTTCTCTGAATAACCAGGTTATGGTTCCCCTTCCCATCGTGCTGGGGTGGGAGCCCAAGGGAGAGCCTGAGAGTATCTGCATTTGCTGCACATTGAGGCTCCACATTTATAGTGAAATGGCCAAAAACCAGCAAAAGTAAAAATTACGCCGGCGTAGAACCAGAGAAAGGCATCCCTTGCACTCCCCGAGTCCTCAGACTTCACTCAGGAATCAAAATCCCAACTTTTAACTCATGTCTTTTCCTTTTGGGATGTTTGACCAAGCAAACACAAGTATTTTTGACACCCAGTAAGCTGCTATTTTAAACACAGTTTCAATAAACTACAAAAGTTGATACTGTTAGAGGCTTGAAAATATACGATCTCATTAAAAAACGCTGGCACTCTGAAAGATCTCTGGTGGCCAATCAGAGCTTGAGGAGGGCTGTAATTTATAACTTTGATCCCCACAGCTAAACCATTTAATCTGATAATAAATATCAATCACTGGTTTTTATTGCACCATTTTGCAGCCTGAGCAGAAAACCTTGCTCTCATGGACAAATTAGGCACCCCAAAGTGACTCTTGCAAATAAATACCGACTTTAATATTCAGGAATATAATTCCATGGGATCAATTTTTTATTTAAGCACTACTGGAGCTAGGAAAAAGTTTGTAATTACAAAAATATCTACAAAGGCAACTCAGTGCAGTGTAACAGCACCTGGCGAGCAGTTCAGTGACAACACGTACCTTTACATCTGTAACAGTTGTCGTCAAAAAGTTATTAAGTATGTCCAGATATTCTGCGTGACAGTCCATAACTCACCATTAAAAATGATGCAAGATCCCATTATGTCCCCATGCAGCCTCTCTCGTTGGCTCCGGGTACGAATCCACCATCTACCATTCAATAGCAGGAGAAATTGAATGGTCAGGCATAATACATCGTGCCAGTGGATAACTGCCAGAAAAAAATAAATCAGATGGAGCCCATTAATATATAATGATGCTAAACTGCCATTAATTCAAATACTCTTCCTGAACCAGAGAGCTATTTAAGAAGTAACCGAAATAATGATTTTTCCTTTGGATGCATCGAACATCATCACCGCTTAATGTCGGATGTTTTCGCACTCCGTGGAACAAGGCAGTTCATCAGTATGCTTTCTGAAATGCCCTCATGTAGACTAATATTTTCCAATAAAGATATATTATAATTAAGTTCAATTATTTATAATAATTATAAAAGTTCCAGCCCAAGTAGAGATGGAAGATTAAGAACATAAAGACTGCCCCAGTCTTCTTCACAAATACCTGTGAGAATTGAGTGGGCAGGCAGCACAAGAACATTGAAATCATAGAATCATAGAATGGTTTGGGCTGGAAAGGACCTTAAAGATCATAAAAATCTGCTGGTTATGCTCTTTTTAACAGGATTAGCTGGGTTTCTGCTTCAGAGAAGGCAAACTGTATTTAAACTTTGTTGTCTAAGAATTCACATTAATAGAATTAGGATCTTAAGGGGAAAAAAAGGTCATTTTTGTCTTTACTTACACTTTTGTTTCTCCCCTAAAAGACAAAACAAATGGAAGAGTAGAGCAAGGAATATTTGTCTTGAGACAAGTACTAGGAAGGACTGCAATGAGCTCTTACATAAGGTTTTTAAACCAAAACTCACACCAAAGCCACAGGAGTCTGACCAAATGTCAGCTATTCCCCATGTCAACCCAACAGTCATTTGAGAGGACTCCAGAAGCAGCAAAGCCAGCCCAGAGCCCCAGCTGCCAGCCACACAATCCAAAGCTTGGCCATCGTGATGTGCAGACAGAGGCCGTACGCTCCCCTCAAAACTCAACCAGTATATACAGATCTTCCTTAATTACCTCCCCAGAGCACGCTCAACTCCAAGGAGCTTTGCTTACATGAAAAATGTATCACCTTTGTTCCAAGCAAGGAAAATAATACGAATTTGTACCTTTTAGTCTTGCAACTCCATGAATACATTTTAGTTACAGATTACAAGTGCTGGAGCTACTCAAAGTGAACTTTCCAGTTGTCTCTGGTAAACTCTCCAGTGTATATAAAATATCTTAACAGAGACTCACATCAGCAACTTTGTAAGCGTTGCATTAAATCCAGACGGTGTTTTTCATCTCAAGACAGGAAAAATGCATATTAATCCACCAGCAAAGCAATGCATTGAGAATTTTAAACATTTCTGTCACTATTGGTAAAAACGTAATACATTCTTTGCTAGATGAGATACTGAATCATTTTGGTTCATTTGAAGGCCATTTGCTAACTTTATTAGGCACTATTCAGATGATGGATATCAAAAGGATATTCACTGTAGAAACAGGCTTTGTTTCTGAAGACAGTAATTAGGTTAACCTCATGAATAAACCCTTTATATCAGCAGCCTGTACAAACTGAAAGCAAAAAAAATGCATGAGAAAATGCGAAAGAAGAAAATAATTTCACGCAAAGGGGAAAACAACACCCTTCTCTGCCAGTGGGCTGAAGCCAACCCAAACCCAGCATAGACATGAGTTGGACGTGCTGGGATGAAGTCACCTAGCAGTGATTTGCAGGCATCAGGTGGGATGAGGCTCTGAGCAACCTGGTCTAGCAGAAGGTGTCCGTGTCCATGGCAGGGGGGTTGGAACTAGGTCCCTTCCAACCCAAACCATTCTGTGATTCTATAATCAGGTGGAGTTTTTACCATTCGCTCCCAGAGCTGCAGGTGCTCAGCACATCTGCACCTGGAGGCCACCTAAGTCAAGAGACTCAGCATTGCCAGTCTAAGGGGTTTTTCCAAAGTCATACACCAACAGCAGGCTCATAGCAAAACTGCAGACAGCAGACAGTGCCTTGCCTCTTAGCTGTAACACCAAGCAATGAGCCACAACCGCCTTGACATATTATACCTGCTCAGAACAAGTTACTAGGCAGATGCTAAGGATAAAAAGGAATGAAAGCCAGTAAAATTTGCAAAGGTAGACTTAAGCTAAACTAATACATTTTGGCACAATTTAAGCAGACTAAATGCAAGGTAAGAATAGAAGAAAAGCCTTTAGGTAACCCAGCCTCTCTCTGTCATTATGGTTTATGGGCTACAGCAGGACCATGCCACCAGCCCAGCAAGCAGCAGCCACCATCATGCCAGAATCGCTGGGAATGGCATGAGAATTTGCACATCCAATCTCTCCCTCCCACACCAAGTGATGCAAAGGCATCAGTCAACTGAACACTGCTAAGTGTTTTAATTGAAAAATAAACATTTCAGGGTGAATTTTTTTCTGATTGGTTTTGTTTGTTTGTTTTGCTTTGTATTGGTTGCTTGGGGTTTTCGTTTTAAACAAAGCAAATACAGAAAGATGTGGAAGAACTGCATCTAACTCAGAAGTGGGCTGGAAGATGCCTCCCAGGGACCAACAGAAGCATGGACCGAGAAAGGCAGACCCACTGCAAGCCTGCAGTTTCCACTGACTTCCAATGGCTACAGCCAACACCAATTAACCTGGTCCTGAAAGTCAGGATACTTCACTGAATACCCAGAAATCTCACCTGGAAAATTCAGAACAGAAGGTAGAGAGCAGAGTGAAGAAAAAGGGTGAATCCCATTTGCACTAGACTGTTTATTCAATCAATAGCTATCCTTTAACCCCAAAACATCTGGTAGTTCCTCCACCCCTAGAGAGGTTAGCTCCAAAACAAGTCAAGAAGATTGAAGACCTCAAAGCAAAATTCAAATAAGGTCAGTTGACATCTTAGCACAGTCTGAGAGCAATAAACACATTTCCAACAGACTTGTAACCCGTTAGTTTAACATAGTACAATGTGCATTGTGCATGTTATAAAACTATGATTAGCACCGAAAACTAATGGCCAATCTCATGTGTGGTGTGGGTGCAAGTTTAGGATACTTCAAAACAGAGGGCGAAGGCATGAGCACAGCCACAGCGTCAGCAGCACACAATGTGCTTCTCCTATTCACTCTGCTATTATCCTGAAAGTCCCAAAACAATTTCAGGACATGGAGTGCCCCGAGACAGGTCACCTCTGCTCGTTACTCGCTCGTTCTAAAAGCCATTACAAAAGGTCTTAAGAAAGAGGTTATTTGATAGTAGGTTTTCTCCTTCAGCAGAACAAAGCATTACATTTTAGCACTAACAATGAGATATTTTTCCTCGAGTCAGCTTTAAAATAATGTTGACATTATAGTCAATACATTATATATCACTATATTTATGTCAGAACCTATTGGCATAAAAATAAATCAATCTAAATGCATAGCTCTTGTATTTAGATGAAGCCTGGTAATGCCATATCTTTCCTTCAATTCTCACTCAGCTTCCCATATGTGTATCAATCACAGCTGACAGATTTCATACACTGGGATATCACCTCTAGTCTCACTAAAAACTCTTTTAAGTGAATTTTATATATACAAAGACTGGAAAAATCTGCTTTTGGGAGCTCTTTTTTATAAGCAATATAGTTTCTGATAGCCCAAGCATCACAAGCAAGGTTTTACTCTTAACCTCATATTCAAGGTAAGTCTGAATGGCAGGACAGTAAAGGAGGGTCCCCCCACATAAAGCAATGGCAAAGCCAAACAAGCTGCTTTTAAACTTGGGTGAGCTAGTTTGATTTATCCAGAACTACTAACTGGAAGATATTGCCACGCAAAGCCATCCAGCATGGAATTGGCCAACGGGGAACACCGGGGAAGCGTTTCAAGAGACAATTCCCCAGCAGACCTCATCTCGACCAACAGATCTAAGCTGACTTGTTCCCACTGCTATGCTAGAAAATAAACCCTAAAATATACATATTTAAAAATATAAAATAATAAGTTTTAAAAAGGTAATGATCACCTGTAGACATTTCCTGGTTCTGTGAATAAAGCAGAATTTTTCAAAAAATCCTTAAGTCTTTAGTATTAAATAGGTTAACCAATTACCTGTAAGTATTTAAATGACATTTGAGATTTTTTTCATCAACTCACAACAGCCATAAGCAAGCCATTTCACCCCAGCTGCTGTAAGGCAGTTACCTCGCTCACCTTCCTTTGAAGTGGCCAGTTGTGTTCAATCCTCATTGCAGCTGACAAGAGAAACACAGGATGCCAACACCACTATTTCTGAATTACTGCCGTTAACAGCTGGTTTATATCCACAGACAGACCTTTGTAAACATGTAAACAAGTCAATTATTTAAGATACTATAGTAACAGATTTTAATAATTTGAGGAACAGCCTGATTTTTGCAGATCTGCAGGTGCTATACAAAAGTTACCAGAAAGTGTAAAATGTTTTGTACAGAGGAAACAGAACAGGAACTATTTCCTTCCTTCTGTTTGCTGGAAGGCCTCACCTTTTACTTGCAGAACAGGAGGATTTCAGCCCTAAACCTACAACAGATATTTGGGCTTTCCTCCAAAGGTCAGGTCCAGCTGAACCACTCCCAAGGAAATGGAGAAGACCAGGAATTTACCCAGCTTGGAAACAGAGTCAGTTTAAGAGAAGCGTGGGTTCAGGGGGATGCAACTACCCGGTTTGGTTGCAGAGACCAAGACTCCATGCAGCAGAAACCAACCAAGGCTCTGCAGCTCCAAAATGAGCTCTTGATAGATGTGAAATTGCAGAAGAGGGTTTTGTGATGGCAACGCCAAGCCCTGACCATGAAAGGGGTCAGCAGCACTCCCTGCACCCCAACACGCGCGGCTACATAAGAAACCACTGAGCACACAGCACACTTCTCTCTAGAGGATGTGATTTAGGTCTTAGACTGCAAAATTTGGGGACTTTTTTGACCACTCCTTCCTTTTCCATCTGTTGATCAGAGGGTTGGGGTGGGGTTTGGTTGGGTTTTCTTGTTTGGTTGGGTTGGGGGAGGTGTTGGTTTTTTGTTTTTTGTTTTGCTTTGGGTTTTTTTTTTAAATTTAAAAAACTTTGCTTTATATATATAATAGATGACACAGCAGGGATTACTCCAGATGGAATTTAAACCTCTACCATTTTACACAACTTCAGGTTTCACAAAACACACCCAACTAGGGTCAAAAGAATGTTTGCTGAGGACACCAGCGCTGCCAGTTGACAGGTCCAGTTTGGGTCACTGCATTCATACCAGGCAGGACGGCAACAACCTCAGTTAGTTCTGCCCTGGGCTGGATCAGTCAACCATCATCTCCACCAGGTTATCTCCCAGAGCTCTGGGAACAGGCGCTTTTTGAAAAACTGGACTGAAGACAATTGTAGCAGAGTCTGGGCAGCAAACCATGGCAGCCTGGGGCAGCTAGCTGGGCACACAAATGGATTTCAGAGAGTTAGACGCACATTTACAATATTTTGAGTGGGACTAGGTGATCTCCAGAAGTCCCTCATAACCTCAACCATTGATTCAGCTTTAAAAAAAATTCCAAGTTTGGTCATTTTATGGCCCTACCCTGTCTTATTTGCATGAGAAGAAATAAAAGCAACCTCCTCCTGCTGCAGCCTGTTGGTATCAGTATTTGTCTTTGGCAACCAACCTTCAAAGTCACGTCAGTAAGTGACAGAAATGAATGACAGCAGTTGCAGCCGTGAAATAAGACTTTGTGTCCTATTACAAAACACACAGAACACATTTCTTGTCCAGTTTCTTGTACTGCTGTTGCAGTACTGACCTCTAGTGACAGATAACCCAGAAAACAGGAGCACCTCAGATAAACCACAGTTCTCACCTTTTCCCTCCCGATTTCATCCGCCAGTCCAGATCCATCTCCCCTGCCTCTGGAGGGTGAGGGGGCCCCAGTAACTCGCGGCTCACTCCCAGTTAATACCATCGACATGGCATCCTTATCACACCAAACAGTTTTTCAAAGGGTCAAAATATTAACAGACATCCGAGTGAAAGTGCTGGTCAAGTTACAGAAAGCAAATGATGAAGAAATTGATACAACAATTCAGATGCCAAGCAGGAAGTTACTGATTTAAAGATATTTAAGTTAAATAAGTTATTTACTTCATTATCTGGTGAGGGCTAAAGCCCATTTTTTCCTCATATCTCATCTCAATGACACAGAAGCCCACAGCTCAGCCACAGATGCTCCGGGGGGGTCATGTTGATTTCCAACAGAAGACAAACCCAAACAGAGCCTGACATGAGAGCATAAAACCAGCATCCCAAGTGGAGATCAGCAAGGCTCACCAGAACATGCATGTCATCATTCCTGACAGGAGAAAACAGTTCAAAAGTTCAGGATCAGGCGACTGCACACAGATTTGACCAAGGTCTCATTTAAATCAAGAACAAAAAGACATTCAGCCATTTCTTGCTTCAATCCTTGCCCTCTTTAGAATGGGCACCTGCTAACGAACCCCTCCTGGTTCCCTTGCTCTTCTAGGAGGTTTGGGAGATATATTGGGTACAATCTTAAACATTATACAAATAATATTAATATTTTCTAAACAGGATTAAGATGATGCCAGAAAACAGGAAAATGTCTCTTCCCCACTCCTTGGGGAAAGGGAAATGACATCCATATTTTCTCAGATTACAACAAACGCACATTTTGGGCAAACCCCTTCGCAGCCTGCCCAGCTCAGCTCTGCTTCCACACCGGCCAGCACGGCTGCCTGGGGCTATCGGTCAAGTTTGGTTTCTTGTTGCTGCTACAGGCAAGCTGTAAATTCACCTCTCCTGGAACAGCCCGCATGCAATGCCAAAGCGGCAACACTCCCAGGCACTGCCTCCTGCAAAAACGTGCTCACTTGAACCCTTCCCTCAAGCAACTGAAGCTCAGAGGAATTTCAGGCCAGGGCAGAGCCTATATTTGCAATAATTCATTAAACTGTCCTTGCAATGCAGTGCTGGTGCACCACCAAGTGTCTGCAGCAGCCACTGCTTTGGTGGAATTCAAGGGTTGACAGTGATGCACCATTTCCATCACAGCTTTGTCTAAAGAGGATTGTGCATGCTTTAATCAGGATTTTACAGATTTCTTGAAGGTGGCAAGCAGCAAGGGCCAGGGGTGACAAATGACTATCAGGTGTTTGCATTTCTATTTCTGGCAGGGAGAACTTTAAAGCAGCAGAAGAGCA
Source organism: Pterocles orientalis (assembly GCA_011057875.1). Lineage (NCBI taxonomy): Eukaryota > Metazoa > Chordata > Aves > Pterocliformes > Pteroclidae > Pterocles > Pterocles orientalis. The sequence continues at coordinate 163,167 of WKFP01015271.1, read as the reverse complement.
GTGCATGGTGCCAAAAGCAGTCCCCAGCAACAGCAGAGCTTAAGGAAATGGAGAATGGCACCTCTGGGAAGGCTCTGTGCCCTCTTATGGAAAGCTATAAATAAATCTTGTTACCCTTTACTTACAGCTCTGTTTTCACGCAGGGGCTGCTTCTCAACACAGCTGTGCTGAGGCTCAGCTGCCACTGCGTCAAGGATGGGACCTGCACCGCCATCCTGGTGAACCTGCTCTGTGTCTTTGCCCTCGCTCATCCTGCAGGATGAGCTGCATCCTGCAGGACATGCAGCCTTTCGGAGAACTGCTCTGCAAACTGGTACATTTTTTATTTTACACCAACCTGTACAGCAGCATCTTGCTCATGACTTGCATCAGCATCCACCACTTTGCACGGCCACGTCCTGGCACTGGTGTTCCTGCAGCACCTGCCCACCTCCATCAACACTCACACCGGTGTTACCAATAACCACCCCATCTGCTACGACATGGCCAGCCCTGAGAACTTCAGCAGCTGTTTCCCCCACAGCACAGCTCTAACACCTGGTTTCCTCTTTCCTTTACTCATCATTCCAGTCTGTTCTTGGCTGACGACGAGAACCCTCACCCACCACACTGGAGACACCCACCCCACCGCTACTGCTGCCCCAGCCAAGTCTGTCCAAGTCATTCTCCTCATCTGTGGGGTTTTTTGCTATCTGTTTACTGCCATTTCACATCACCCGCAGCATTTATCTCTTCATTTGCATGTACCAGGTAGCTGGCTGCCAACTCCTACACTTTGCTTTACAAGATCTGGAGGCCACCAGTGGTGGCCTTTTGGTCAAGCTAACGGAGCCCGGCTCGCTTCAGAGCTCAGACTGGCCAAGGCAGGTCCTCATGCCAGGATGCATCCTGGTCCTCACGATGGACATCCCAGCAAGGCTTGTCCCCTCCTAAGGATGCAAATTCCTGCCACCCTTTCGTAGCACTGTGGGTTTGCTCCACTTCACTGGGTACCAGACATAAAACTCACCTGCACAATAAAAAAAAAAGTGTAATTCCAGTTCCCCCAGAGTGAGGGCAAACTGCGGTGAGGACAAATTTGGGTGAAGAACACAGGAAATCTTTTTATGAAAGATTGAAGGGCAAGTTGCGATCAACTCTTGGGCCAGCAGTGACTAAATAAAGCTGAAACACTTTCCAAAAGGCTCATACACTGTTTCTAGTTGTAAAGAGGGCTGTAAAGAAAAATGAAAGCAAATAACCGAGGAAGACACCAGAGCAGAGGTAAGCGGTTGTCTCCAGCCATTAGCTAGGTAATGGATTTTTAAAATGCTATGAGTGTACTTCAAAAAGTTCCTCCAAGGATGATTACCACCTAGCTACTGTTTACTTCCATGGCAGGGTCGGTCACACCAGGACCTTCGCTAAAGGGTAGGAACCTCTTCTGTGGCTAACCAGGGCTGTTCACACTAAATTAGCAGTAGTATTAGCAGAAATTAGCGGTATTTCAGAAAAGGTAATAAAGCGATTCTCCACAGCATCTTCAGGTGCAGGTCATAACAGCAGCAGGACCCAAATATTTTGGGGAGTTCACTGGCCAAAAAGTGGGCATTTGCCCAAGGCAATGAGAAATGTGAACAACACAGTTCTTATGGTCATGTCTTAATGCCACATGTCCAACAATTCACTGTCACTGCAGCAATGCTCTGGCTCAGAAACCTTCTGCTCTCTCTGCAAAGGCAGAGATATATAATAATATAATAAAATAATTTATATAAAATATATAATAATATAAAAAAAAGCTAACTCAGAACAGGGAGATTTCTGATTTCTTCCCCCCCATGATGTCAAACCCTGTTTTGTTTAAGTCAAAAACTGTTTTGTTTAAGTGCTGTGGGCACTATGGGATAGGAACAAGCTTTGACCACCCATATGAAACTTACATGTGCAAGAACCTGATAAGGACCTTGACAGGTACTACAACAAAAATATAACTTGAATTGTTTTTCCTAGGAAGTGCTAATTGCTTCCAACCCCACAACTGAGCTACAGGCAGCTGCAGACCCACCACTGCCCACAACAGCTGGGACACCCTCCTCCGCTGAAGCCAGCTGGGAGCAGGAATTATTCAGAGACAAAGCAAAGTAAGACAACAGGAGCTGCCAGCCATGAGACCTAGAAAACACTACAAGAGTAATTGTCTTAGAGGCTGACAACAAGCCTTCTAGCTGGGACACTGCCTGACCACATCCACACAAGCATCAGAATCAAAACAAAAACAAAACAAACAAAAAAAAAGAGCAGAAAAGCATTTATGACATATGCCCAAGAAGCAGCAGAGACACAGTAGCAGAAAGCACATGTAGGAAAAGCCAAGAAACTGGGTCACAGTTGTCGATAATTTCTTCATAATACTCAACCTTAAGGAACTTAGAAAAAAAAAAAGTAAGAAAAATCAATGTTTTTCAAGTCATCTCTACAACAGCAGTGGCAGCTTCTCTCAGAAGGGCAGAGCAGATGGCCTGGACATGGTAACTGCTTCAGCCATCCAATTTTACATATCCTAACGCAAGCCAGAGCCCAGACTGAACACACAGAACTACTTTGACTTACTTTATGAACACTTTCTATAATACAAACTTTATCTATAAAATAAAAATTTAAAAAAAATATTTAAAAATAAAGAAAAAAGAAATTAAAAAAAAATTATTCTGCTGTGTGAGCAGAAGTAACAGCAAGGATGGATAACACCATTTATATTCTTTGTAACTTATACCTCCCTCTGAAATTTGCCCAGATGACTTTAATACTGTGTTCAATTTACTACCATATTTACTAACTCTTTTATAAGCATCTCCAGACACATGTGCATATCCACTAGCAGAATTTAATGAGACCACTACAGTCCAGAAGCAGAGCCCAACCCATAAATTTTGTATTAAAAAAAAAAAAAGGCAGGGAAGCCACATCACACCAACAGCTTCTCATGCTGGCAGGGGTAGAAGCCACTAATGGAAGCTTTGCAGGGGAAAAAGAGGCAGTTTTATAAGGATAAGCAGCTTTCAGCTCAAATCATTCCCATTTCATTGCACAGAGGTCTCATGCAGGCATTGCCAAGCCATACTCCAGCAGCCCGTGCTCGGACAGTCTCTCCGCTCGCCCAGGCAGTCAGCCCACCCACTGCCAGAGTGGCTGGCCTCCTCCCTCCCACAACAATCCAAACAGATTTTTCCTGTGTTAAAAAGGAACTGCATTTCAGAATTCAAAATCCCCTTCACCCATTTCCCTCTTGATGAGCAACCTGAATCTATAAACCATACACTGAAGCACAAACACAGCAGCGAGACCTTCCAACGCATAAGTGGAAGCAAAAGGGCTGGCAATAAAAAGAGGAAATCTCCATCCTACCAGAAATTTATTGAAGGAATGGGAAATACAGGAACAAAAGTTTGACAGCTCCCATGCTCCATATCCACAAATGAAAACCCAAACAAAGATGTCAGTGGGCTGCAAGCCCTCAGAAAGGAAAGGCAAGGGTGTTTGGAGGTGAGCTAACACAGGACATTACACCATTTGCAGAAGTCCACCACAGTACTTACAGCAAGATGCTCAAGGGTATATAGAAATTAGGAAATGAAAAGTTTCAACAAGACATTAAGTCCCAACTACCACTGGGACAACAAAGCATCACTAAACAGATAAGAAAAATACAGGTGCCAGAAGCCATTTAACACTTTTATTTAAAAAGACTCAGAATTCACAAGTCTACAAGGAAAAATAAACCAACTTGCATCAACCAGTCTCAGAGCTGATAGTGTTTGATTCTCAAAAGGAGCACAGAAAGCACCAATAAAAGTTATCCCAGATCAGTGCACCACTCCCCTTCAGCAGTAAGCTCGGCATAGATCACCACATGCTACTGTATTTTCCTTGATTGTTCTTCAGAATACAGAACTATTAACCCAAATAGTCCTGGCTTTCGGGGAAGATGATCTCAGTCTTTCAGGAACATGAAAGAAATCTCCACTAAAAAGTATTATTAATAAAAGAAACTTTAAGACCACAAGTTTCAAAAGGTCTGCTTAAATTACTGTTGGTAAAAAAATATTGTAGGTACAATGTAACATTTTTATTATAACAAATTACTTTCTCTGCAGTCAATTCAAAGACTCTTAAGCACTTTGTGGCACACAAGGACTCCCTGAAGTCAGGGAAGAAAAGCTCCCTCACCCCTGTGCACCTGATCCTCTACCTGTACAGCAGCTCCTCATTTGGTGTACTAGTGCTCCTGCTAGTAACAAGCTATCCAGCAACAAGGCTTCTGCTGAAATGATGGGAAAGCATTAAGTTTCATTATTAAATTGAACAACATTTTTCCCCTGAATATCAAACTTCAGTTCTTGCATTTAACTCTTTCCATCATTTTTAGTCACAACCTTATAAAAATACATCAATTTTCACATTCATCAGGGCTTACATGAGTTTTATTGCTAAGCCGGGGACCTGGTATTGAATTCCAGGGCTAGCACTTGTTGAAATGGAACAATGAAATGGTATAGTTTGGCTCCTCTGAAATACTTGCTAGGACCAATATAAAAAGGTAGCCTTTCCTTATGTTTTTCTATAAGAAAAATGAAACAGACCATTTCCAATACAGTAACCAAGTTGTCCAACTTGAGAGCCTAAATAACCCATACCTTCATCAAGGCTCACTTCACAGCAGTTTGATTACTGAAACAAAGCTTTCACATTTCTGACACCTTTGAAGAGATCAAGTCTTAGCTACTGACTTGAGCTACTCGCTGAGTATTTTAGACAGGAGGGTGTAGTACATAGCTCATGGGTTCAAACAAGCAGCCAGATGGTCCTTCACTGGTATCTGAGTTATTTACCCACAGTGCAGACAGGGACCTTAAGCCAAGTATTTTAGAAGTAGGATCTATGCTTGCAGAAAAGTATGGTGCATCACTCTGCTTTTGCTGTGGTAGTTGTCAGTACTGGAAACAGCTTGGTGTACCAGGAACTTCAGTATATTTCTGCTTTTGCAAGTGGGGCAAGATGCTATTTCAACACACTTCTGTGTACCATTGTCGATAAATAGGAAGAGTAATTATCTGGTAGCTGCAAAAAAAATAAAATTAAAAAAACATGCATCATAATAAGCCTGCTCCGCAATTTATTTGGTCCGCCAGCCATTGATTAATTTTCTTCATTAGATTTTTAATTACCTTGGTGAGACTTCATTTCTGAGAACAAGCATACATTTGGCATTTTAGTTAGAGGTTGATTTGATGGCTATTTGGAACAATAAGCTAAGTTCTTAAAATACACATCTCATTGTTTTATTCTTCGCTATTAAAACCCCTATTTTGTTACTAATACCTGAGCGCCTAGTTTGGAGAGGTATTTATTCCTTAAACTAAAGTCATCAGCTTTTGGCCGTAATTTAGCCAAGTCATCTTCATTTTGACGTCTGAGTCTCTCTTGTTCTTCCGCTCTGGAAAAGAAAATTCATTTAAGACATTTGCACCGAGGAGTGCAAATCCAATCAACTTTACCCTGTGTATGCTGTTCTATTTTTTAATAACTACAAAATGCTTTTGAAGTTTATAGATGAATACTGGATATCAAGTTAAAAGAGACAGAGATGCACATGGATTATTCTAATTCAGTGTAAAGAAAGAGAGAGGCTGGTTTCTGCAGTTTCCTTTTATTTATATTGCAAGATTTCAGCAGAAAGATAAACCTTTTGGCTTTCACAGATCACAACATGCTCAGTGAGCTTTTCTAACAATCTCGTTATTAAACAAGCTTTCACTCCTTAAAGATTACAATACAAAAAGAATCTGTTGTCAAAAGTGAAAATAAAAGACTGCTCAGCAGTCTTCAGAATTAATAGCAGTCTCCCACAAAAAAGTCAATATTTGACCAGAGCGTTGCTGCTCATTTTCCACATCCATTTTAGAGAAACTGGACCAAACAGAGCTAAATACACTTAAGACAGTGGTTTGCATTAAGACAGTGACAAAGGTAGTAACGGTGACCCATTTCCAAGCTCTGTAAGGCAACGAGCCTTAGTACAGAACACAAAATGCCACCACGTTAAGAGATCTCCACCCCCATCAAGCTGGTAGTGCTGCACATAAGATAAAGACAAGTATAAAGGGTCTTCTAAGATGAACATGCTTGTCTTGGGTTGCAGAGTACCCTCTCCAATGACAGTTTAAACACAGTGTAAACTGCTGTAAACCCATTCTGTTCAAATTAAGAGATGATTTGGCATGAGTTAAAACTGGTTACAAAGCATAAAATTTAGCCATTTACAGTAAAATCTCCAGCATGTTAGTGTCTTTTCCAAAGAACTACTGTCCAGTGCTGACCACCAAACTAACACACACTATAATTCTTCAAGTTGACATGATGCTGATCAAATGCTCCCCACTTCTGGATGATATTTGCTATTCAAATTTCTTTTCTGCAAAAAACATTGTAATAAAAATTACTGAAATTTTGTTTTAAGACACTATCCCTCAGCATACACAAAGTCCCCTTTCACAGCAAATACTGGAAGTGTTACACACATCCCACATGGGCCAGGCAGACTGAAAAGCAGCCCTATCTGGGCACAGAATTCTTTTGCTCCTGGGCACAGGTTGTTTTCTAGTCGCATTTGTATCAAAAACTGTCTGTGACCTTTTGGCTCAAGGATGATAACTCATCCCAACTAAGCCAGCATGCTCACCAGGTCTGCTTTTAGCTTCCTTGAGCTTTCCTGATGTGTAACAAGCCCAGAAATCAGGACAAGAATCAAAACCATGTTACACCCCACGTCACCTGGCTAGACCTCACCGACAGATATTTTCATTTTTCTCAAGACTAACCAAATACCACCATATGGACAGTTACAAGTCTAGTTTTAGAGACATCCATAAAGTTCATTTTTAAGAGCTGTCTTGTTAGCAAAGTAATTATCTGGAACAAACTTATATATAACCTGAGATGTACAATACCTGCAGGTGAAATATAGTTACCTATTAAAAAGCAAAGAATTCCACCAACACCACAGGCAAGTGAGCTTCAAAATCTGAAGAGACTCACTGAGCTGAATTAGGTCAGAACAGAGAGCATTTCAAATGAAAAAAAAAAAAAATCTGTTGCTCACATATAAGCAGCTTGAATCCTACAGATGCTATTTTGAAAGCTGTGACTTGCTGCACACTGACTTGCTCTTTCACGAGACAAATGGTAAACTATGAGTGGAGTCACGAAACACATACACTCTGCCCTCTCCAGTCTCACCAACAAATTCAGATCAGAGGAGCAGAACCTCAGATTTCTTAGGTTTGTCCTGCCCTTAAGCAAATTAAACATTTGCTTTAAATATATATTTTTAAAAGTCAATAAATTAACCAAGACTTCATCCCCATTGACATTACATTCTCCAATGCACATATTTTTAATCCTCACAGCACTAATTAGAACAAGGAAAAGGTAACACGATTTTTGGGTGCCAAGACACTACTAGAAGAAGTTAAGTAAATAATGGAGAAGCTGGAGTGGAAGGGTCTTTTTGCCTTTAAGGTGACATATCTTAACAGACTTTGACAGAGTGCTTTTTGCTTCCTCTTCCCCCAGTATAAGGCAATCCTTCTGAAAGTTTTAAGACTAACCCAGTGTTTGTCTCCCTTGTACAGCACTCCACATCCACCAAGAACTTTACCCCTTTTATTCTCAGATAGCAAACAACAAAGTAAACTGTCTGCTGTGAAGTGCCCTAGAACTCAGGCAATATCCCACCAGCAGGTGACTGCTACCTTTGTGTTTGCTCAAACACTCTTAAAAAGCAAGAGTGCCCGACACCAGCTGTTAAGGCAACACACAGCAATGGTCCCTTAACATGCCACCAATGATCTGCCAAGAGCAAGGAAGAGTATTTTTTAAGTTACTGTTCTGAAGAGTGTCACTGTTCTTATTTTCTGTAGAGAGGAAAACAGGACATTCAAGTCTCCTGCAGAATGAAATTTGCTTAATTGGATGAACTGTCAAAATTTGCTTATTTCAATCATTTCTGCCTGAAGCCCACCTCAAGTGCTGCATTTCCTTCGAAAGGAAATTGATTCCACTTTATCGAAAAACCCTTGTCCCATTTTCTTTCTGAAAACACAAACTTTTCACCACAGTCATCATTCATGGCACAGATCTGACCACAAACTGAGTTTCACATTAGCACCACAATTTAGACCCAAGCCACAGTTTTCAGAGACAGGTTGAATGAACTAAGACATCTAAATAAGACAGCAAGAAGAACAAGCTGAAACTGTCAGGGAAGTGATCAGAGTGCAGCTTCTTCTGTAGAGAGATTTAGCTTTTAATATAATGCTTAGAAAAAGAAGTCCATGCATTACCTGACATTAAATCCAAGTAATATTTGCACCATATAAATGAAGCACATTTTTTAAAAAGCAATGCAACAACACTTCAGTTCCACTCAGTTGGAAGGCTACCAAAACTAATAAAGAGAAACAGCAAGCAAGAGTGCCAGGAAAGGAGACCTGGTTAATTGCCGCTTCCGCTAATTATTCTCAGAAGGCAGGAATAGGAAATCCTACTACCATCTTGTAAGAAAGAAAATAACATTCAATATAAATGGCAGACCTACAAAAGAGACTGAGTTCAGATAGTAATCTTCTTAATTACTTCAGGTTAAACATTTCATAAGAACATTATACTTACTCAGCTGCAACTACTTTCTGCAGTTTTTCCCTTTTCTTTGCAGACCAGTTGAGATCACCACCTGCAACAGAATTAATATGTACTTCGAAAGCTTAAAATTGCTGCTTTTGTATTACATCTTTGATACCATACCTCACTACAGAAATTCTCAGAGCATTTGACAAAAGAAAATCAATGGAGTAATTTTACAAAAGGAAAGAAACAAACTAATGTCCCTTCCAGATCTTTCAGTAGTAGTTACTGCTTCAAAAAATAGTTGAGAGAAAGAACACTGCTATTTGAAGGAAAGCCTACAGAGTTAATTTTTTTTATATTTGCAGATACATATAGAGTCAAGTTTGATAAGCAGTTCAGAAAAAGCTGCAGAATATCCCACACATTTGTTCAAATCAGCTGAAGGGGCAGTATCCCGGCCTTGCTGATGAGACTTAACATCACAGCAAGGTTCAAGGAATTGCACAAAGATGATGGTACAAGGACAGGCCTCATCAAGAGACACTCCTGGTACCAAATCCATGAGCCATAGCACCTGACACAGGCCTGCACACCACCACCTGTGAACAGTTCAGCTTTATAACTTCAAGTATTATGATAAAAACAAATATCAAGAGAATCTGAGAACACTTACCTGTGAGGTGATTCACAAAATACAGCATGACTACAGCTACCAGTGACACTAAAAAAAAGGGAACGGTTTTAGCTGACAACAAATTTACAACAATGACAGAACAGCTTTAACATACAAAGCAACAACTAAGATTTTTCACGATAGCTGTAACTGAGGGGAGATTTTTGCCATCAACATTCTCTTAATTACTTTTGAAAATTCCACTATGCTTGTAAGTAGCATGGTAACTCAGAAAAGGTGATTTATAGTTTTACTTCTATTAATAAACAGCCCTCATAAACATAGCTTTTAAGAGTATCATTCACCTGCCCTGTTACTCACTCTTCATTTTTTTCAAAACACTGAAACTTACACTAAATCGCTTCAAGAAAACTACAAAACACTTCACTAGGTTACTTTCAACATTGCCCCAGCCGAAACCTCTAACAGTAAGAACGGAGTTTATTAATGTTTTACAGCAAATATTAAGATAAAAGCCTAACAAAGCTTCCTGAATGTAGAGAATCCATTTTTGATATTTTTAATACTTACAGCAAACACAAGCACTGAAGAAGACTTCAAGAAACAAGTATCCTCTTGTGTCCAGAATCATCCCAGCTGCTATAGCAATAACTGCCAGACCAAGATTCTGGATAGACTGCATACTAACACAGAAACAAAGGATTACCACTGTACAGAATTTCATTTTTAAAGAAAACACCACCAGTGGCACTGGACAAACAATGAGAATAACTTCTCCCCATTTCTTATGACATGTGAGAGTCATAACTCCACACTTTTGCAGAAGTTTCCGTGTATCTACCACACGTATACATCCCGAAACTACACAAAACTTCCTGCTAGACTGAACTTGGAGGAATTATAACCATTAACGTGTTAGAACTACTCGATACTCAGCCGTTCAGTATCAGGACATGATCATTGCAGAGCAGCACAAGCAGGCAGACCTGCGTACTTACAAGCCATAAGCAGTTCCCAGCTGGTGTTCTGGAACAACAAAGGCTACCATGGGCCACAGGGCACAGGCCAGCAGTGAGTAGGCCACTCCTAGCAAACACTGGTGAAATAAATAAGAACAAGTGAAGAGTTGTCAGGCGAGATGCTTTTTTGCTGTAAAGTGCTAACAAATTAACATACTGGTTTACCTTTTCACTCAAAAGAGAAAAAGAGCTAAAGGAAAACTTTTTGCAATAGTGTTCTAAATAAACATGCACATTTAGAAGGAGAGGAAACTTCTTCCAGGAGTGACCCACAAACCAAACTATCTAATTAGCATTAAGAGCCAGATTTGAATATCCAGAGGAAAAGACTAATGCTGCAACTCACTAGAATAGCACCTGAAAAGTAAGGACCTTATTTGAACCCTGATGCACTGGTGAGCACTGTATTTAAGCCTGTAAACCTTAGTCCAAAAGCAATTTCAGCAATCTGCCCTAGGAAGGGGAAATTAATAACAAAGGTTTTTATTGAGGTTTACCAGTATCTAATACAGCACACTAGAGACAGTTTAAAGTCATTGATAGTGGCTCAATTATGACAGTAATAAGCTTCATAACTACATCAAAAGGGCAAGTCTTAGAAGAAAAGCGAGCACCTAGCACAATAATTTAGAAACAGCTACTGTAAGGAGTGTCCATGAAGCACGGGAGCAGAGCTCTGCCACACAGCACCTCTGAACCACTGGGATGAATTAAAGCCTTCTCTAAAGAGACAAGGAATGGTCACTCCATACAGCCCTCCAGTCTAAGCCCATTCTTCCTAAGAAGGATCGAATACCTTTTTGTGCTAAACAACTCAGAATTACTGCTGCAGACAGCAACAGCCCATCTTTTCTACCTCAAAACACACATGCATAACTACTGCCTCCCTCCACAAAACACCAAAGCTTGACATGTTATCTTTAGGCCACAGATCGCTCACATTAGTTCTGCCTGTACTATGCATTCTTTGCTTTTTCACCATCTTTAGCTTAAACTCTTTCACACAACATATGCTTTGTAAAGTCGGGGATATCTGAACAGGTTTTGACAATTACCTAAACAGTCAGAAGACAGGGGTACTTTATGCAGAATAATTAATCAACTCCATTTTCTGATTTTACAATATTTAGCTGTAAGTCTCAGAAAATTAGTTACCATTGCTATCCAGGGGTTCCAGAAGGTAAAAGCCAACATAATATGAGAAGCAAGTGTAGTTATTACAGCACATAAAACCCAGATGATATTCTTCCCAAGTTTATCCACCAGGAGTCCAAAGACTGGGGACATGGGTGCTGATATGATATACACAATACTATAAAAGAATAAAAATAAGAGAACTGAACACTATCTAGCCATGGACAGTTTTAGCTATTATACAAGTGTCTCCACACAAAACACCATATCCCCTTGTTATCTGTGAGGCCATAAGAAAAACCACACAAAAAAACCACCCCAAACAACAGACTCCACAATTCAAAATTCCCAAAAGGTCTGAGCACATGAAAACATTCAGCATTCAAGGAAATAGTGATATACTGAGAGCTCTTGGAAGCATATATACCACCAAGTGTTGTTGGTTTTCACGTGTTTTGGTTTTTTTTTTTTGCCACATCACAAATTCATCTTCAAACTAGGAAAATTTAGTTCATTTACTGTTGCTATTAAATTGCTTCTATCATTCAGAAGAGAATCACTGAATAGCAAAAACACCCTTCAGACCAAGCCTTTTCTTTCATTCCTTGATGTGAACATCTCAGACATTTTTATTTAAACAAATACCCACACCTCCCAGTTATTCCTTGGGCCATGTGAAATCCATCTGTCCACTTAAATGCAAGTCACCACCCACAACAGCAGATCCCAAACTTCCTCCCACATGGTCAGAGCCCAAAGACACACACAGTCCTAACACAGCAGTAGCACATTTACTTGTTAAATATATCACAATATACCTGTTAATTGCACTTGCTTCTTGAGATGAGAAATTGAATTTCTCAATAAAGAAAACCCTAAAGAAAAAAAAGCAACAGATTTAGAAAGATACACACTTGTGTGATATGAAAGAAGTAATCTACACAAAGAAAGACACAAGAACCTAGTTTACAGAAAACTTTCAAATACTGCCATATAGCTTTGACATAAACATCCTATCACAGATCCTCATTTATAATGCATTTAGGAGCTCATTATCAGACTCTACAAACTTTTTTTTTTTCAAGGACTATTCAAATTACACTTTGGGGAAAAACATCCAAAGTACATAACCAACATGTAACCCAACCATGAGACATTAGCAGTGAGCATTCTGTAAGAGACCAAACTGAGAATTTTTAGAATACATGCACAAGCAAAAACCAGGCATCTGTGTTGCTGACTGTAAGGCCTCTCCAAGTCATCTCAGGCTTTTCCAGCTCACTCAACATAAAACACGCATTGAGATCTGCTTCTAACTCAAAGTGTATTAAAAACCCTTTTGATCGAGCTATTTGATTGAGTCCTGCAGTTCAAAAGGGAAATCTACATAGAAATGCTTCAAGTTTCAATTTTGTCTATACCAAACTCAGCACAGCAAGAGAACTTTAGTCCAAAGTTGTAACTACATTTCTGCCTCCATCTCGCACTCAGTCAACAGCTTATGAGCATGGAAGGAATTCTACATGACAGTTTTTCACACCAAAACTCATGCCATGCTTTACATCTATATCAAGTTTTAATCAGGAAACGGAGCATGCATTATGCTTTTGAGTTCTGACAACTCAGCCTATGCCAAACAGTGGTACTCCCCACAAAGCTCAGCAGATAAGGAAACTATACGAGTTGTGTTGTGTCTTAGCCTGTACCTCTCCCTTTGTAAGTAACTAGTTACCACCCTAGCCAAATTCAAGGGGAACAGCTGTGTGAATCACTTACTTTCCAAGTCCAATGAAAGGAAAAACTGCTGCATAGTAACAGACACAGATTACAAATATAAGCCACAAGGACAGGGAGAAGTCCTTCACATCAGTTAGCTTAATCACTTCACCTGCAGTGGGGCAAAATAATATTATTTCAGTCAGCATAAGCATATCTCAAATTCATGCACCCTGAATAAACTCAGTGACCTCAAGTCACTACTAAAGCATATATTCCTGTCCCAATCTACTCTCTTGTCTAAAGTTTATACAGTGAAAATCAGTTAAGTATATACAAGTCCTAAATCAACAGTGACAGTCACGAATAAATTCTCTCTCACATTAAGCTGGATGTACAAGTTCTCTGAAGCCTCTGAAAGTCTTACGCAGCAGAATTAAATACAAACTATTTTTTCAAGGAAATGTTTCATCAGCTAGCAACATTCATGTCTGAAGCCTCACATTATATGCTCTTACATGGATCTCAAATTATAGTTTATTTTTAATTGGTCCCACAAGGAAGACTCAGAACACCACACACTGATGGAGGAGAGTTTTTCCACACCCACTGAAGGAAATAAGACAAGCTCCAACAAAACAAAGTACCCGTGGCAACGCACAGATCAAACGGGTGTGAACTGGGGGCTCTTCACACTCTTTGTAAGTAAAGCAGATGACAGCACATCTGCCTGTAAACTGGTGTTTAAAACTGTAAAATTTCCTAATTATATAAAAATGAACTGAAAATTATGAGTAGAGCTCTAACTGTGAAAAAGATGTTAAGCAGCAGCCACTGAATTACATAAAACTCAAACCTGCACGGTGCACAGAGTCTGCTCCAGAATAAATGAAGCCCAAGGCAGGTTCAGCCATGCCACCCGCACCACTCACCTGTTTTCCCTTGTTCTTTACAAAGGAGCTTCTCTGCTCTCTTGTCCAGATAAGCCAGGATTAATGCACAGGTCAGTGAGAAGAGACACGTTACACCACCTGCAAGAAGGCAATGCAACATGTTTAGTTGCTGACTCAAGTAGAAATTTGGCTTTTAAGTACAACTAGTACAGCATACCTTTGGCATATCTAATACAAAATAAGTTTAACACCAGCTGGTCTTATGTGTAAGACTCAATAGCTGTATAGCTCAAAGAATAAGGTGCCACATGAGAGACATCTGCCTTGAACTGGAATACAAAAACATAGCTAGATTTATTTTATTTAAAACATTACTACCACTCCCACTCAGCACAGCTGAGCTGCTTATCTGGACCTCATAATAACAGAAACAAAGCCTGGACCTTGTTACCAGCACCAGGGCCTTAACACCCATGGCTCTGAAGGAAAGGAACACAGATCCAAAGGTAGCTGAAAGTTCACTTGTACACATCAGACAACTACGTGCAAGCTTTGACACAATACTCCTCAGAAAATTTTTAAAGTCTGTCCTTTACTCAAAGTATGTTAAAAGTTTCATCTTCATAAGATACAAACTTGAGTTTGGCAACCACATGCACAAAAAAAAGAAAAAAAAACACAGAGCATTTTATCAGATGCAGCAGTCATACACTCTGCATAAGAATATTAGCCATTGATACAAACAGTACTTGAATTGCTCTTCCTAGTCTCAAATGTATTCGTCCTACTTCTAAGCCAGTAAGAAATCATTAACATGCATGCATGCTGTTCAAATTCAGAAGCCTAAAATAGCAGGTGACACCAATTCAAAATATTACTGACCTATCATGAGACTTAACCCAAGAGTACTGGGACCAGTATACCCCAGAAGATCTCGAACTCCAGAGTATATCCATCCCATGATATTCATGTTCACCGTACTCCCCTAGGCAGAACAGACTCATGTGAAATATGTTATTCTTCACAATTACATGAATTCAGAAGGAACACTGGGCAGACTGCTTAAAAGCAGTTTAAAGCAAACAGGTAAGATGCTACACAGGGAACATAAACCACCAGCAACAACAATAAAATTATACCCTGCTGGTTTGATCAGTGTTTGTAATAATTAACCATTTCAACAATAATACACCATCACAAATTGAAATTTTATACAACTCTAACAGTGTTTTGATGAAGACATTAGAAGTCCCACAAAATCCACATCATACACTGCATGAACTCATAAATCAAGATTAATTTAATACCACATGTTAAAGCAAACAGGATTCCCACCAGAGAGGCATCAGGAAAAAGCACTATTTTTTTCCCCCCCCTTCTCCCTCTTGGCTACAATCCCAAGGCTAACAACAGCTAGCTAGCTACAGTTCAGCTGAGATGAGGCAGCTGCTAATTACCACCAGCCTGAACATCAACCCAGATCCAGCTGTGACCAGCTTCCTCTCTTTTACCCAGGTAAATACCTGCAGTGGCTTAAGGTACCATGGGCTACTGAGGGGGACACCTAACAGGAGAGGCATGTCTCCATTCTCTTCCCTCCCAGCCTGGTGTATGAGTGTAAATCCACCTCTAGCAACAGTTTGAGTGATTACATCAAACAGATGGCACAGCTGAGATGCAGTTGCACCATTCCCACCAGAACCAGCAACAGGGACAAAACCACCTTACAACAGCAGGTAAGGATGGGAGTTCCTTAAAGCAGCCATCCCAACTCATTTATCAGAGCCTGCACTTAGTCCCTGAGCCACAAGCTACACTCAGTTATGATATGCCAAGAATCAAATCAGTCTGATGAAATGCAGTCCTGTGACTGTCCCACCCAGTAATCTATGCTAATAACACCACCAGGCTTCTTCAGAAGTCTGACAGGTGCTAAGAAATCTTATTAACCCATTTCCTTATGTATCCTTTGCCTATTTACCTCAAATTTTTAACATTTTAAAGTTGAATTTCACACCCTAGGGAGTATTAGAAATGCTGCTTTCCACCTCTGTCATTGCTAAGACCAGCCGCACACCTTAAGATCTATGAATTAAAGCCATACAGCTTTACACTTACAATTCTGGCCATGCTTAGTTGCAATCCAAACACAAGATTTAACTCCTTCCCTTTAAACCAACTGACTGCATATGTGTTTTGTGCCACTGCTAAGGACTCTCCGCCTATTCTAAAAAAGAAGGAAGGCACAAAACAAAACACATTAATTACAACACACACAGCAACAAGGAAGCGGTCCAATTTACAGAGGTTAAATCAATGGGCAGCAGCTTCTCAGTTCTCTTCTGCATTAAAGAGCCAAGCAGTATAGATCTTGACCCAAAGGAAACCAAAAGCAGGCATCTTACCTGGAACCAGAATTTAATGGAGTCATCTGCCCACCCCCCAAAACAGATGGTCAGATTTTCTAACATTTTCATGCTGTGGCACATTCACAATTTGGAGGTATTTCTTCTGCTATTTGCTCTCATTTTTGCTGCTGTAGGAACCCTGTTCTATTTGTTGTTGCTAAGAATCCTTTTTACTCAGGAAAGTAAGAACTAAGAGAAAAGGAGGACAAACAGTTTCATCAGCTTACTGAATGTCTTTATTTGAGTAGTTTCATAATTTCTGAATTCAGCAAGACCTGAAAAGTCCTACTTTTTGTTTTCTAACTTTAAGTTAGACGGGGAATGTGACTGGAGATCTTGCATGCCTCAACATCCAAATAGCCTGTCACTGAGTGTAACACGGTAGCTGTTTTCTAGGACACTGAAAGACAGTTCTTACCTCAGAGCCTTCTAGACTTACCCAAATATGAATCTGCCCACATCCATCAGCCAGAAAGTATTAAGTAGTGCTCCCAAAGCAAAAACCACCTGCCAGATAAACATATAGGGAAAAACTATAGTTTTACATTTGCAGTATGAAACAAACTAGAACCATCTCAAAATGGAAACAAAAATGCTTTTCCCTTCCCAGACCTGCAGAAATACTTCAAGCCTGCTTCCTACTCCTAGCTTTTTGCATTTTCTCCCTCCACCTTATGCATCATCCTGCTGGCTACACAATATCCAACCTGGCCCACCCTGAAACTGCACTCAGGGAACACTTCTAGAGACTCAAGTCATGCTTCAGCTTTATCATCATACCCTGCCCAAATGCACCTAACATGGTAGTTTCACATCAAACCGATAAAACATTTAGTTCCTTCACATTCTTATTTCACTCATGCTTTGAGGTCCTCAGTTCCCAGTTACCCCACCTGTTCCCAGTTATCCCAATACAATTCATTTAAGTTCTCTTTACCTACCTACTTCCATCTCAAATATACACTACCAAGTGAGAAGCCATTTGGGCTTTTTGCCCCACCCCTACTAGAGATGCTTCCGACACATACCATCCTTCACCCTCTTATGTGCACTTACCTGCCCCACACAAACAAAGATACTAAATATTATAGTGCCCAACCTGTAAGAAAAATAAAACTACTTAATGCATAGCTAGAATCTTTTTTTCCTATAAAACACTGTATTAGACCTAGAGCAAGGAAAAAAGTGGATACTGATATGCAGTAAAGGCTTTCTATAATAAGTGACATAGCTTGACAGCTTCGTTCAAAAAAGGTGCCACAAACTGGCATTTTTGAAGCCACAAAGCCATAAAGGGTAGGAAGCTGATTTACACCAGTGGAAATTCCTAAATCATATGAAAAGGATTTGAAAAAGTTGTACTACCAGCTACCAAATTGCACACGTGCTTTACCTCCATCATCTGTTGACCATGAATGATATCAACTCCACACTCACCGTATTCCAAAAACTCTGTCTATCAGAAAACCTCCAAAGAAGCAAAGAACCACGTTGGGCCAGGAATACCATGCATAAAGTGCCATGAACTGTGCTGTGTTCACTTTCATATCCTAGACAAAGAAGGGGAAATTAAAAAAAAATAATTACTCCTATGGTAACCAGAGAGACAGAGAATAAATACCCAAACTGAGAAGTAAGCACACGTTCTGACCAGGCTACGGACCCGCTCTACAGCGGTAGCTGACCTCAGCAACACTCTGGGAGCGGTACGAGAGCCGGGTGCTCCAAATCCCCCCTCACACCCCTCCACCGTCCCCCCCGGCCCGCAGGGACCCAGCCCTGGTACCGCCCTACTCTCCCCTACACCCCCCTCCCGCCCCAGGCAGCCACTCACCCGTTGAACCTGCGTTTGGAGAGCCGCCGGGTTGTCGTAGCAGAAGTAGCTGCCTGCAAGGAGAAGGGGAGACCTCAGAGCTCTGCCCCGGCCCCTCGCCATGGCCGACTGAGGCGACACCAGCCCCCGCCCACCACCGCCACCCACCGAAACCCAGGAAGCACATGAGCGCCAGGACAAGGAGGCGGTGCGGCAGGCGCCGCGGATCGCAGACAGCGGGCAAGGCACAGAAGGCAGCCGGAGAACCGCCACCATCACCGGCAGAGCCCAGCAGCGCCCGCTCCTCTTCCGCCACCGCCATCGCCGTCACGTGAGTGGAGGTCATGTGACTTTTACCGCGCGTCACGCGGGCAGGCGCCGGCCCGGCCCACAATGCACCGCAGCTGGCCGCCATGTTGGTGGGGTGACTGACGTCCTCGGGCTCGATTGACATCCTCAGGACTGACTGACTGACATCCCCAGGGCTGCACCCACGGTGGCGGGGCTGACTGACTGACTGACATTCCCTGGGCCTGCTGCGGCTGTGGGAAATGAGGGAGTCACTCTAACGGGCAGCATAAAATCCCAATACTACAGCTAACAGGGCTTCTGAGTTAAAGCTGGCAGTGACAGTGGCAAAAAACACTTAAAATTGGCCTGAAACAGCCCCCTACACTGACCGAGTGGTGTGATAAGGGCCTGAGCTCCATCAGTTGGGCCCAGCAATGACAAAACTGTGTCATGGGCAAGCAGCTGGCAGGACATTACCTCAGGTTGTAGCATCTGAAGACTCCTTTTCTATCTAAAGCAATTTTAAAGCCAGGCCTGGCGTGGTCAAACAGTGAGCGAGCTCTGAAGAGGAAGGGTGCCTTGCTTGCCTTGGGTTGATTTAAAACATAAAACCTGTTAAGTGCTTTTGGTTTTCCTGCAGGCGAATTTGACCAGTTCAAACGCTCCATGCCTGGAGCTGGAGGTGCCAAGGAACAAGCCCAGCTAGTGCTTCAGCCCTGGGGGGTCCCTGACTCCCCCACAGTCTCACCAGCCTTTCTTGCATGGCCAAGCTTCATTTGCTTATGTTAGCATTTTGCTTGAGACATTCAAGAGGGGTAAACCTCTCGTAAGCAAGCTAAGAAAAAGAAAGCTGAAAGGATAGACAGCACTAAGCTCTACAGTAAACATACTGTGAAATGCAAAAGCTTGTAAAATTTCTCCATTATTCTCCTTTTGGATGTTAAAGTAATTTTACTTGAGCTGTTTAGTCCAAAAAGGTCTTCCCATGTTAGATAAACCCTTGAAAAAGCTTTTTACTCACTGTAAAAAGGTCCAACTTTCTGCCAAATTTCATCTTTTTACACCCAAGATAACCTGAATCTTGTGTGCACATCATCAAGCAATAGATGGTGCTCTTTGATTTAAATATTTTCTTAATGAGGGTAAAAATAGTTGTTATTTAAGCCACAGTATTTAATTACTTTTTCGGGATGGTAGAAAGAAAAACATTGACTTTTACCTGACATGTTGTGAACCAAGAAGTCCACTTTCCAGCTGCTCTGTTATTAATTTGATCAGTAACCATTCAACAAAGTCAAAATGAGTTGTCAAAACACACTGGTGTTGCATGCTTGTAGCGCATCTGGTGTGAACTACTATTGGGCATAAAATGCCTGATTTTTGCTCAGTATGTGTCTTTTAACAGGTACATACCTGCCAAAAAGAAAAATATGATTCAAAATTGTGGGGTCACATTTTCAACTGCCCTAAACTAGTCTAGATTCCTTGAAATCAGAGCAGACCTCTCAGTTTGCTGTAGTTACTCGTTTAAAGACATGGTCTTGAACTGCAAAGCTTCACTGCAAAAGCATCCGTGCAACAAACCTGAGCGTGTCATTGCCACTTGAGGGAGTTCAAAGGTGATGTGTGGCGATACAGATCACCCCGAGTTCCATAGGGGGCATAATTAAAGGGAAATAGTTTATAAACACAGATAAAAGGGGTAACTTTGGAGAGCAGAGTGAAAGCCTACGCGTGGGGAAAAAATTCTAGTCTGTTCTCCTAGCTAACTAGCCCAATTATTCCAGGAGAGTGTTGTCGTGCCACCCTGTTCTTTCCCAGGCCTCTCTCATCCACAAAACATTTTTTGTTTATGGACATGGTTTTCCTCCAGGACACAAATATGGCTGTTGTGAAAGGCCAGTCCCCAAACTACCCTCCCGCTGTCATTCTCAGAAGGGGAGAGTGTGTATTCAACCACTCCAGCTCCCCCTCTGCCATCCTTGCCAGAGGAGTCTTAGCATAGTCCTGGTCTCCTACCCACATCAGGGCAGGAGGTGGAAGAGCCCCAGCATGTCCTGGGGACAGTGGCTGCTGCCACCCCACAAGGGTGCCTTTATGGCAGCGCTGGTCATGGAGTCTTCTGGTCACTACACAAGTTACACCGCTGGTGGGAGAGGGTAGACTTTGCAGTGGCGTCCCTGGAGGAAGGGTTTTCTCCTCCATGCTGTTTCAGATCAGCCAAGTGGAGTTACCTCGTGATGTGGCAGTTGTGGAAAGCTGTCCGCTGGCCTGCTGTCACCAGTAGATTCAGACCCAGCCTGTACCCTGCAAGCACAGCCAGCCAGACCCTGCTCTGGGAGCACTGACTTCAGATAGGAACGGACTTGCCCTGCGAGGGGTACCTGAGGCCAGGACGGGGAGCTGGCTGGTTTGCACAGTAGCACCTTGGCCTTTGTTCTCTGATCAGCTGAAGCTCTCGGATGTGGCTATTAACGAACTGTGTGCGAGCCTTGGCACACAGGAGGCAGAAGGACACAAGGTTGCTAGCCTTTAATGAAAAAGCCCATTCCTTTCTTCGCACAGTTCTGGTGTGAATTGGCTGAACAGGTGACAAAACCCTCTCTCCATCCCACCAGTGTCATGATAGGGTGTGAAGCAATAGGGGGCCTTGGAGACAGCGTCATTAATGAATGAAGTGTCTAACATCCTAAGCCAAAGCTGTGATTTGTACCCACTGATGTGGACAAAAGCATCTCCTCTCCACTTCCCCAAAAGAAAGCTAAAACAAAGGGGTCAGAGGGGTTGACAATCAGGGAGAAAAGTGGCTGTTTGGGCTCAGTGTTCACATTGCAATAGAGCTTGCTTGACTTCAGAATCACGTATCATGTCTTCTCTGTACCTAGCAAACCTCAGTCATGTCTTCCACATTGATATTCCTAACACACAGAAACTGAGAGGGAGAGACAGAGCTGAGCTGGTTTAAAGAGAGCCTGATGCCCCCAATATGCACCCGCATCTCTGTGCTCAGCAAATCAGGCTGTCTGGAGACTGAATGAGAGCATGTTCCACTACCACAGAAGGCCAGTAAGATAAAAATAACACCCAAATTCCTACATTCAGCTTGGATGCACAGTGCTGAGCCAGGGACACTGATAACAGGAAAATACAATTGTTCCTCAGAGCATCCCTAAAATAAGACATTACAAATGGGCAAAGGGAGAGGAGAAGGGATGGAGGGCTATTTTATCACTATTCTAAAAGCATTCAGAGGAAATAAATTTGGATCCATTTGATGGTTTTCAAAAGCCAAAATGTGCTAAATATAATGCTGAATTTCCCTAAATACAAAACATGTCAGCAAGAGTCCCTTGGCCAGCAAGTTTTTAATAGCTGTGCTTTTTTTGCCCCCCCCCTCCTCTCGTTCAGCCTTTGCCCCATGATGGTCATTTCCCCTTCTGGAGAGCTTAATCAAGAGCTATTAGAGACAGTCACTCTCTAAGCTGTACAATGTTAGAAGTCCATTAGCTCACCGCAAGTAAGGCTGGCAGGAAGGAGATGATGCACTTGCTGAAGCTGAACAAGCTATTTGCATGCTGAATATTTCTAATCACTGAGCAGTGCCTGGACAATCTGAACATTATCGCACTTAACTGCCCAGTGACCTTTCAAACATGCTGGCTTTGGTACAGGTGGATGTTTTTAAGCAATTCTTGGCACCAACGATGCACACCTTAAAAAAAAAAATCAATAAATAATCATTAGCAAAGTCTATCTTCCCCTTTCCCTCTGCCACATTCACTTGCATTATGCATGGTTGCTTCCATTATGCATGGGTTAATAAAATATGACAGACGTCTGCTTACTTTTGGTCTGATCACAATCAGCTTGATCCACGCTTAGTTTCAGCACATTTTCAAGTCCTAATGGACTGTAAAGGGATTTGGCCCTGTCCTGTGACCCTCCAGCTCCAGCCAGCACCTCCTGGACACGTTTGGTCTGATTACCCAGCTGCCACCTGCATTCATCATTACACAGCAAGCAGATGGGTAAGACACCTCCATCAACCTTTACAGAAATGTTTTCAGAGACTGCAGCCGACTGGAGCTGGGTCTAAGCACAGTCACAGCCTCCAGAGAACAGACCTTCAGGAGTCTCTGGCCTTCTGAGGCTTTTAAGTAGTCATTTTTCCCTGTATCCGCAGATTTACCAGAAAATTTAACCAACTGATTGGACACTGTTGGCTCGTCACTTGCCATCAGGAAGAAGCCAACAGGAAGATAGCTAATGGGGAAAAGCAGAAAAATTATCCCCCATAGCAGCGGGTGCAGAACTGAACCTCGCCAAGACACAGGCTCACAACACCGATTTGTCTCCTCTTGATATAAGTAGGGAAAGATGACTACAATGCTACATTGCATTTAAAGCAAATCTCCTCTTACTCCAGTGTTTGCCAGATTGCCCAAGTGTTTAACCCCATAGGGCTGGGTGCTCTAAAATGCTTGTGTGAAGGACTTTCATGAACTCCCCAACAGGAAAAGCACTTTGGTCCCTTTGAAACTTGCCAGGCTAGTGAAGAACAACAGGTCACTGTTATCTGAACCCACTCACAACTTCAAAATCCCACATAGAAACCTATGCATTTTGCAAGTCTGTCCCAGCATATACTCAATGGCAAGAGGGGGACAGTAGGAGAGGGAGAAAGTGATGTTCTCTGACACACAAAGAACGCATTGCCACTCTTGGCCAGCAACCCACTTAATTAAGTTGAGATAAAGTATGCGGAAAGGGGCAAATACTGGACTGAGATTCAAAACCTCCCAAAGATTAGGATTCTGCCTCTGTGGAAGACAGCTGGTCCAGTCAGAGGATATGATATTATTTCAGACCTACCTGGGAAACTGCTTTCCAGTCCAGTAAAAAGCCAAGACACCTTTCCCCCCCAAACACACACACACATTTTCCTCATAATGCAGGAAGAACAAGATGGATACTTTTCAAAATGTTTTTTAATTAAAACCAAAAAAGGAGCACACACCAGAGCTTGACATGCTGCTGGTCATTGGGATATTGAACTGGCATGAGGAAGGCTGAGAGCTGTGTTTCTGCATAACTTGGGAGCATCGGCATGGACACTGGGGCTCCTGGGAAAGTACTCTGCCTGCCAGGCTACTGCTGCTTTGTGCTGAGCAGATCTCTCTCACACGGTGATGGAAAGCTTCATCCTGGAGCCCAGACTCTTTTCTCGGCAGACAGAAGTCCCGGAGACTGGGGAAAAGACCATTTCAATGAATCTGCATTTTCCAAGGACTTCTGGAAAGGATTCCCAGTCGGTTTTCCTGTCTCCCTGTGCAGGTTACATGGGTTTAAATAGAGACTCATCTTTGGCAACAGCCACACTGGTAGGACCCAGTTCTGCTTCTGCTGAAGTCAACACGTGTCCTTCCCCAGACCATAACCACAGCTGCACCAGGGCTCATGATCTCTAGCCAATTGTGCTTTAGAGTTAAGTCCTCATCCACTCCATCTAGCCAGCTTCTTCAGGCTCATGTAAGTATGCACCAGTACAGGCAATTCAGGCAAACATGAACATCTTGGCTGCAGCAATGGGGTGAAGTTTTCAAATATGCCCAAGAGACAGAGGAACTGAAGTTTCGTTTTAAGACGTGACTCGGGCACTGGATCAGGTATCAAAAGCTCTCTCCCATTTAATAAAGTAACGCAGTTTCCAAAGCTGCTGGTGTGTTGCGCCATCAGCCTGGTTTCTTTACCAGAAAGGCTGGGCTATAAAAGTGACACACTTTCCATACACAATTTTTATCTGTTAGAATTTACTAGATACGCACCTCATTTGTCTGTCAAATATTTAAAAAATACTTCAACCTGCTCTAAGAATCACATTTTAAAACATGCATCAAGTTTGGATCAGAACAGCTTCTCTGGGATAACCGGTAAGCCCAAATTGCTGATTTAAGGCCTAAATATCATTCACTGGCCAGCCAGCCACAAAAAGCCACTCTATCCATGAACTCTTGGAATTATTTTTTGGCTCAGACTAACCCTTGTTACCATACATCTTATCCTACACACAAAAGGAAAGCGTATGTGTTTTCCAAGGCTACTGTTGCACTACAAGTTTACATACAAACACAACTTCTGCAAACATGAGACCAAAGTAAGATCTCATATGTCCCAGGGTAAGTCAGAAAGTCCACAAGAGTCAAGGGAATGGTAACTGCCGTAAAGGATCAGGCCTAATACATGCATTACAGAAGCAAGGTAGCTCCTTTGCTCGAGGTCTGGCTGATTCACTTTGCACGTACCACTGCTTCAGCATTACATCCTTATCTAATGGTATAAACCTGTTTCAACAACATGCAATACATATTAATGCAATATGCACTGCAGCACACAATATGCATCCAAAGAAATATGCCAATGCAAAAATCTGATTTCTCACACATAGCAGGGCTAACAAGGAAGAGCCTTTTACAAAAGACAATCAAGAAATCACCTGAAACCATGAGACCCAAGGGGGCCTCAAGCAATCTGCGACACTGAAACCTAATAACAGATGCTAATTCATGAAAGAAACACAAACAGCGGGACTGAGGTAATGGCAGAGATTTCATTAGTGCAATTAACATTTATAATGGTATGTTCTTTAATAGAATTTAAATAAGGCTTTGAATAATTACACACACTAAAACTAACATTCCATAACCTTATTCCACATGGAAAAGCAGCAGAAACAACCCTCTGGACTGTTCGAGGTCCAATTATGAACAATTACATTCAAAAAGTAGATCAAAACAGAAACAACTCTTTCCCCCAAAAGCTGCATCATCATCTTTAAAGTCAACTTTCTCCCCTAGCATAAGAAGTGTGAAGAACAGATGAACTGGACTTCAGCCCAGTAGATTTGGCCTCATCAAATTACCAGCAGTGCTTTCCAACCCAGAGTCTCTCCTCATTTCTTTAGGGTGATGGAAGCTCATGGAAAAAGAAGTGAATTTACAGAGCAATGGAAGGTGAATTCTCCCTTCCCCAGGCTCAAAAATGTACATAAATTATGGAAGCTTGAAAAAAAGAAAGCTACATTACGCTGTGGCATGTGTGTTTATGGTGCATGTTCTCCTTTAGAAACTACTCGCAGACAATGAGGCTGGGTGGGTGAAAAAAATCAAAGCAGCATATGAAATACTGTTTCAAAATCTGCACTGTCCTGCAGAACCAGGAATTATAATTTATTCAGATTGTTCTCAACAAATCCAATCTACGCTGGATATGTAAAAAACAAGAGACTAAGTCATCAAGGAAAACCAAATGAAAAAACCTGCACACTGCAAGAGTTTTTAAAAATTAAACAAAAGAAAAAAAATCCCAAGAAACACTGACGAAAGCTCAGAAAAATTTATCATCAATTCTGAAGTGGGGCCTTGTGACATCATCTGGGTTAATGAAGACAGAGATGGACTTCCCAGGGTTCTCAGTCACAAGCTGTTGCAACTTTTTGGCTAATCGGTCATCAGGCTGGTTGGTGTCCCCTCCATCTGACTGAGGGGAGGGGATGCTGGTGGTGCTGCCCCGCCGCTGGAGTTCTAGTGTTAGCCGGTTGGCTGCTTTGACATGTTCGATGGCAGTTCGAAGGTGTTCAGCAGGGTCTGAGCGGACTGAGGACAGCTTCCGTGCATGCAGCATGACGGTTTCTTCAGAGAGATGCTCCAGCATGTTGCACTGGGGGATGAAATAGTTAGGGCACATCTTGTTGACCAAGCAATGCTGGAGATCATCAATGAGACCCAGGAGGAAATGGGCCGCATAATCTTCCCGGGCCAAGTAGTTGGCCGGTAGCCTGTCACAAGCCCACAGCATCATGCTCCGCAAGTGATATGGACTAATGGCTTTGGGGCGGGACAGCAATTTGATGATGATAGCTTTGCAGGCCTGATAAGCTTGCATGAGGCTGCTGGAGATACACTTTTTCAGCTGCACTTCACTTCTGGCAAATGACAGCCTCCATTCATTGTCCTTCTTCCCCTTGTAGGAACATGCAGGCACTAAGTAAAACCCACTTATGACTTCTTCCTCTGTGATCTTCCCATCCCAGAAGTGGTTCTCCATCAGCCAGCTCTGGGCGACAGCTGGCCAACCTTTGAAGGACACCACAGGGACGATGTCGTACAGCATGCGGCTGCTGCCCACTCCCAAAATGATGGATATGATAGTCCCATTCTTTTCTACCTTCTCCACCTTTGGCATCCCTCGCTGGGGTTTCTTCTGGATCTCGGAGAGGACAATGCTAATGGAGTCATAGAACCAGTCTGCGACTTTCGTTGGAGAGAAGAAATAATTGGTAGCTCCATTGATATGGTCCACGATCGTGCAGCAGTCCTTCCATTTGCTGATCGTTCCTTCATCAAACAGACGCAGGCTCAGCCAGGAGTGGCACAAAGCTGAGTGACGCATGTCCAGTGTGACCGGTTGGTTGCGGTCATGCAGCTTCAGTGCAGGCACAAGCAGGGTGAAGTCCATGTCATAGTCTGTCCCTCGTGCATAAACATTCAGCTCATCAAGATCAATGTCCACCACACCTTCCCGCACACCACCTGAAAGCAGCAGGTACTCGTTGGCTACAGGCAGCTTCTGGTCAAGTTTCTGAACCATGCCTGCAAAAGAGAGAAAGAGAAGTCCTTTCAAGAGAAGGCAAACACATCTAGGATACAGGATTTAATCAGGATTAAAACCCGTCCCATGTCCAGCAGGAAAAAAAGAAACCAGAGGTATCCATCACTGTTTGTGTAACACACACATCAGACCCAGCACTCAACCAGCCTTTAGTCCCGCCTGACTCAGGGCAGGGCCTTTCCTGCACTCCTGGGAATGGGTGAAGTCCATCCTAAACATCATACTGGGAGCAATGGAAAAAAGCAGAAGCCTCTGGTAAATGGTAAAACACAGCAAAGCTACTTCCAGGACTAGATTTAACTTCTTAAACACCTTCTAAACAAGTTTTTCACCATATTGTCGCTCATATCCATGGTATCCAAATGCTTTCCCAACACTTCAAAAATAAAAGAGAATATTAATTGACTCACTGTTCTTATTTTCTCTCTGGTGTAAGAAAAAAGCTGGACCGGTATCAGGGGGTTGGTTTGCATAAGAGTGAATGAATAGCTATAAATGCTAGTTTAAGCAGGTCTGATTTTACAATTCACATTATGTTTACTGATGAACAAAGCAACATGAATGAAGGCAATATGTTCTCCTCTTATGGGGGAATGGAGACAGGTTAAAGAAGCCAGCTCTGGAATTGGTTCTTCAGGCTGTAATGATGGTAGCATGCCATAAAACGTCTGATCAGCTCCCCAGAGCATGGACATGAAGACAGATTTCTATTTTCCTCACCAAAACCAGACACTTCCCCTCACCCTGTATGGCCAGCACCATGTGCACACAGCCAGGTTTTCAGTGTGTATTCTGTATAAGCCACTGTACTCTGTTCACAGAATGCAAACAGCAAACTGCGAAAAGACTCCACACAGTAGCTGAGACATTAGCACCTCATTCAATATTCAGATTAGGTTTAAAATTGAGCTCTGCGATTCGACTACTCTGTAGTCTGCTTCTGCTGTCTGGGCTGTTTCACTCCTGGTGTTCGGCTTGTGGTTAAATGCTCTCGATTCCTTCCCAGCCTCAGCTCAGACAACGCACCCAGGCCACAAGGAACTCAGGCCAGTGACTGAATGGAGAAGCTGAATCTCTTGAAAGCACTGCAAAAGGGATCTATCATCATTTCTTACAAGCACAATTGTACTAGTTTTTGTTGGCATGGGTTACTTTACCTTTTGAAAGGCACTATAGTTTGTTTAAAGCAAGAGTGCTTGAATGGAGACCTTCCATTACAAGGAAGCCAGTCTTAGAGAGACATCAGTGGGGATAACCAGCCAGACACGTGACACGGTGAGCCAGGGAGCTGCCAATCACGCTGTCAGACCAGGACCCACAGACAGATACATTAGGAGTGCTTTTTTACTAAAATGCTAACACAAATGATCAGCACCAGAGTCTGAGCACCCATCCTGGCATAGCCCCAGGAACTGCACAGCCTTTCCTGAGTTAATTCATCCCCATGGGATCGAGACACGGCCTGACCAGAGCAGGTCGCCCTAGCAGAGTGCAGCAGCAGCAGCACCCCAAGGTGCTGATTGCCTTGCTAGGAAAGGGGCAAGGAAATGTTCTCTGCTTGCACACAGGTAAGCCACAACTGAAGCAAAATCTAAAGCTATGCTAACACTGATTCCTTGGAAGAGCCAAGGAGACTGTAGGCAGAGGCCTGTCTATGAAGGGGAATGCGTCTTGGGACAATATTCAGGGTAACTGTGCACTACCCCATGTGAGCTTCCTTGTTAAATACACTTTACCTGTTTTATTGCTTCCAAGAGCACTGGACCCAGTCCATTTTGTTGCTATGAGCTGGGATGATTTTCCTGCCAGGTAGGCAAGGACATAACCCTTTCCATTTCATGCAGCTTGGGAGGCTTACAAGAGAAGGAAATAGATTTGGAGGAGTGCTAAGAAACTTTTCCTGCTAAGTCCTGAATTAAGCCCATTCTGTGATTTTGCCATATGCTGTCCCATTCTTCCTTAAAGGATAATAACTGAGAAAAGCTTCTGTAAATCTCAAAGACATTTTCTGAGGCTTAGATACACAATGAGCTACATTATCCTGGTCTGTGGAGTAGCAAAGCCTTGCGCAGGCTTCTCTGTCCCTGAGAGTAAGCAGCAGTCACTCCTTCGTTGCACCCAGAAGGGGATTTCTAATGGGTGCCTAAATTGACACGACTTCTGGAGACTCTCCTGAAGCACTGCTTCCAAATCCTGTTCTTGAAACAGTGCAAGCAGCCTTGGTGCTTTACACCCCAGTTCTAAGTTGAGTCCAAGACTCATGGAGTAAATCTGGGTCAATCACATCATAGGGACAGGGAGTAGTTGGTTTTTTCCAAGCATATAAGTCAGTACCGTCCCTTACTGTGGGACAGCACAGCTATTCAGGATATGTAGGGTCCTGGTGGTCCATCTTGCCTCTGTACTGACCCAAAATTTTCCACTCAGGACTGTGATCTGCAGATGTTCTGGAGCAAGGCAGACAGAATGTTAATTATCCTACAGAAGAAACTGTTCAAACCTATAGAATTCAAAAAAGGATGTATTTTTCTAAATATTTCAGACTTGAAGGATGAAAAATGTCCTGTGAAGTTCTGCAGTGTGCCCTTTGCACCGAAACTTCTATCCTATGCTACAGCCAGAGCCTTTGACTGAAAAAGAAAATCATATGATTTTTCTAGAAGGTAGAGATTTTCCACTAGGGAATCTACTGTGGGATGGGTTGCTCTCCTTGGCCTAAAGAGATCCTCTGTCCTTATGTGGGAGCAATAGAATTGACAGTCTGACCCCATTCAGTCAACAGCAAGTGGGACTCGAGCCCTGCTTTGTAAATGCCCCATGTTCATCTGCCTGGAAAGTAACAGTGAACATGTACCATCAACCTCCAAAGCCAGATGAGAGCAGGAACCACTCCTGCAATGCTCGTTCTACACCACCTTACAGCACTCCTGCCTTCACTAACACAAAGCAAAGCTTGCCCTGGACTAAGCCTGCTCTGCTGCCAGGGGGGGTTACAAAATGCCAGGTAGCAAAGAGGAGGCTTAGGCCTCTGCATGGAAAACATTTCAGGAAGAACCATTCCACAGAGTCAGAGGCACAGCTCTCCATGCACTGTCATGTAGGTGCTCCCACAGAAGAGACACTTCTCTTCCCTATAGCAGAGAAAGAAAAAGAGAACACTGATTTCAAGCATCTTTGCAAGAGGAAATGCTTTCTGCCCACAGAACACCCTTTATATTTCCTCTAAAAGGAAATGTTTTTTGTGCTCACCATTAAGCCTCCTTTACAAGGCTTTAGACTCCCAAAAGGGAAAGGTGCCATACACTGCCAATAAGTCACTTGTTTTCCCTCCTCCATAACTCTAGACCTACTGGCAGAGGAAGAATATAAAAAAATAATCAAGTGATGGCTACAGGAAATGATCCAATACATCATCAATATCTCTCTCCCTGGCTGGCTCCAGAGTTTAAATCCAAACCCTTGAGCTCTCCCTGGCACGGAATTTATCCTTTAAGGCCCAGACCAGCAACACCTGCACCTCTGCCACAGGGCCAGAGAAGGGATTTTTGCAAACAGATCATAGCAGCATTGCTGATCCAATTTAAGCTGTGGAGCAGGGGGCTGAGATGAGGTCCCCTTGAGGAAAATATAATTAAAATAAGCATAGAGTGTTCTATAAATAGTTGAGATGTCCAAATTCAGGATTCACTAAGGCTTTAGGGGTTTGCAGTGTGTTCAGACTGCCCCCCTTATTCATAAATCTATTTGAAATGTGAAGGGATTTCAAGGAATCCTATTAGCCAGCATTGTATGACATACACTACCCTGGCACGAAGCTTTCATCCGAAGTTTCAACAGCCTGTTAAAAGAGCATAGCAGGAAGTACTGTGCGTATTCGATCTCCATCAAGCGCCAAGCCCACAGCCCCAGAAGCTGTCAAGGATCTCTTACCCCTGCAGCACAGGAGCTGGAACAATTAGCGTGAAAGAGAAGAGGAAAAGCAACCACTGCTACAGCTGAGCAGAACGTGGGCCACCTTGCATGAAGGCACTTGGTAAAATGCCACCGTCACTGTTGCACGGGGCTCCAAAGGTGAAATGCACTGTGATCTTAAGAAAGCAGCAGTAAGAAGTCACATAGCCAGGTGGCCCCACAAGATCCAGGTATTGCAACTGCCCCCCTTCCAGTGTGAGGCATGAATTGGCTGGTGGGAAGGAGCTGGTGGAGCTCTGAGGCAGAGGCTGGCAGTGCTCACAGCTAGCTGATGCCCTGTAACATTTGCAGTGAGATGAGGGCTGTATTTTTGGAGTAGTTCTCTGTTACCAGGATTGGGGCTTGAAATGCTAGTGACAATTCAGGCATGAAGGCCTCATGGCCCTTTGCACAGGACTCTCATCCCATCTTGTGTCTGCTCTGCTCACTCAGGAAAAATTCCAGGAGACCAGCCCCACATCTGTTGCAAAGCCTTTTTGTGCTTACCTGGCATGAAACAGAGCCTCATACACATTTATTTAGAGCAGACCTGGTGGTCTCTCAGCTCATCAGGATGATAGTTACATTGTGAGGTGAAGGAGAGAAGAGAAAGCAAAATTCTTGCTGATCAAATACAAAATTCACAAAGTATATTCCAGGAAGTCATTCCCTCCAGTAGCCTAGTCCCAAAGTCCTTTCTCATCTGAAAATCTGGTGGACATGAACAAGATTTGGGTCCAGAGAACTGTCAGAAACATATGCAAAAGACCTCACAGAGTAGGATCTCAAAGTCCTCTTGTAAAGGAAAGCTGATTACAACCAAAGCTCATTCTTCAAATTTCATCTCCTATCAGAGCTGCTTCACCCTGGTGACTCTGGAAGGCTCACCAATTCCTCAAGTTTTAGGAGGCAGTGTCCTCAACCCCAACATCCACGAAGTAAGTGACAGACCACAAAATCACAGCAATATCTTCAAGTTTCATTTTCTCCAAGCATTTTTGGAAGGAGGAAAGAGGAAAAGCAGCTACCTTTGAAAATTCAAACCCAATAACCCAGTAATTTCAGTTAGTTCACTTAGCTTTCCCCTGAAAATGTGAGAACTAGAAACACTCTGTTCACACTCTGCTTTATTTTATGGAGAACCTCACATCACCCTAGTAATAAGCCTCAAGAAAACCACAGTATACTAGTAGATTTTGTCCTAGCAGGTGTGTTGCATTTGAAGTTTATCTCAAAAATTAAACTACCTTCTTTATAGTCTTACACAGTGCATAACCTTGAATTTTAATTCTACAAATTCCCTAATATATCTGTAGCACTAATGAAAAATGCTAAAAAGCCTTGTTCCCAAGTGCTGATAAAGAAGTTAGGCTTAGAAGAGGCAGGTGCATGGTGAACACAGACCACAGAATCACAGAATCACAGAATGTTAGGGATTGGAAGGGACCTCGAAAGATCATCTAGTCCAATCCCCCTGCCAGAGCAGGAACACCTAGATCAGATCGCACAGGAACGCATCCAGGCGGGCTTTGAATGTCTCCAGAGAAGGAGACTCCACAACCTCTCTGGGCAGCCTGTTCCAGTGCTCTGTCACCCTTACTGTAAAGAAGTTTTTTCTCATATTCAAGTGGAACCTCCTATGTTCCAGCTTGAGCCCATTGCCCCTTGTCCTATCACTGGATGTCACAGAGAAGAGCCTGGCTCCATCCTCCTGACACTCACCCTTCACATATTTATAAACATTGATTAGGTCACCCCTCAATCTCCTCTTTTCCAGACTAAAGAGACCCAGCTCTCTCATCCTTTCCTCATAAGTGAGATGCTCCATGCCCTTAATCATCCTCGTGGCTCTGCGCTGGACTCTCTCCAGCAGTTCCCTGTCCTTCTTGCACTGAGCGGCCCAGAACTGGACACAATCTTCCAGATGCGGTCTCACCAGGGCAGCAC